>CAXIES010000165.1:0-45000 GCA_964023965.1 Melinopterus prodromus
GTCAGTACTATCTCCGGAGATTCTCCAGCAATAGTCCAGTCATTCTAGATTTTTGATATAGGTTGTATAGTTTGACATTAGGACTGTCATTTTGTAACGAATTTCGCTAATTCGTAATGTAAATTAGTTTAAGTATTGTAATGGTTATCTTTCGTAGTATTAAAACCGCTTTTTAAATCGAATTTACGCTGGCCTGGAAAGCCTGTATGGCTATACGAGTATTTTTAATAACCAGTATAAGGGATACTGGTTTCCTGCAGCAGTTATACGTGGAGAAGGGGTTAGAATTTTTGGTATATAAAGGCCAGAAACAGCAACGAAAGGCAGAGCTGCATGCTGATTTTAGATTAGCTGCTCTCTCCCGTTCGCCGTTCCAGCCGACTCCGAAGCCGACCGTTTAGCAGACGCATGCTGATTAATACATTGGCTGCCTGTTTCAACGCTCCCGCCTTTGCCGAGACCGACCGTTCACTAGTTCTTCCGACTGCGCGCCGAAGCTGAAGGCCCCAGCTTTTCTCCACCGCCAGACAGCCTGCCGCCCAGCACTCAACCCGTCTATAGGACTGGTTTGTATTTTTACCAGTTATTTTTCCGGAGCGTGTTTTTTCTTTGTACATTTTTATAGTGCTATTTTTCGACGAATGTTTATTTTCTTTTGCAAAACTTTTTCCGTATGCGAATGCTTTTCTTTTCTTTTATGTATATATATGTATATATATATATATATATATATATATATATATATACTGAGATATCTCGATAAGGGGAATTCGACGGGAGATAATAACTCTACTACTCTTTTCTCATTTAGCAAGCTTTCGGCGTATTTTATTTCTACCGATACCACTTTCCCCTTCATCAGGGCACTACAAATTGTACATACAAACAAATCAAAACCAACAATTAAAAAATGGTGAACAAAAACTTACATAATGTGAGGTACAAATAATTGTGCATCGTCTCAACCACACTAACATAACTACACTGTTACAATCATTAAAACTCTTTTGTCAATCCCTGTAATATTTATATAATAATTCGATTCCGAATACACCACAGCATACTCCATTTCATGACATGTGTACTGTTTTTTCCCCTTCCATCAACGTGTTACCATAGTCCCACCCCGGTCATTCTGTATTTTAAATATCGTACTTTCAAAAAGTGATTGCGTCTTCGAATAAACTGTCACTATCGTATCTATTGTTATTTTTATGTTGCAGAAGAAAAGTGTAAATACCGCTTAAATTTTTAATGTCAGACTTTTTGTTTATGATTCTTTTCTATTATGTATGTGATACATTTCCAAAAAAGATATTTTGTATAGTTAGGCTCCATATTAACACTTTTGCTTCGTTTATAATCGATTTTGTGCTGGTTTTCATTTACATGTATTGCCAGACTACATCTCTGTAAGTTGTTTTTGCTGTCACTTTTATGTCCTGCAATTCTGTTCTTTAATAATTGACTTGTTTGGCCTATGTAATATTTTTGACAATCCAGACATTTCAACTCATAAATCACATTAGACTGCATGAGAGTTGGTGTCTTATCTTTCAACCTACTAAAAATATTGTTAATACTTTTTATACTTCGTTTCGCAATTACGATGTTTTCCTGTTTAAAGATTTTTATAATTTTATTTGTTAAATTTGTAATGTCTAAAATTGACTGGTATTTTTTGTTATTTAATGTATTTATATTTTCTGGTAGGTGAGTATTCCTGTCCTCCTGTTTCGTTTTTGTCGTGATTTGACGTTCTGTACAACAAATTAGTGACAGCGCTCTTGGTACGAGTTATGCATCAAAATCTGCTCCAACCCTCTCAAATTTTTGCCCTATATTCTTCATTACTGATTGCTATGATTCTCTTTTTTATTTGCTTAATAAAGTTCACCTTCACTCTCCATTGAGTGTTGCGAGTAAAAGTTGATGTACCTATTAGATGAGGTTGCTTTTTGGTACCAATCTAGTTTTAAATTACCTTCTATATCTCTAATGACCTTTGTATCTAGGAATGGTACTCCGTTATTGGTATCTTCTTTTTCTATTGTGAATTTTATATTTTGGTCGTAACCATTAAATATTTCAAGCATTTCATCTATATTATCTTCTGGTACCGCGGTTATGATATCATCAACAAACTTTTTCACAAATGGCACCTCAATATATTATGGATGCATTGCTCGATGAATGTTTGCCCAAGCTCTCATTTGAGGTGCCATTTGTGAAAAAGTTTGTTGATGATATCATAACCGCGGTACCAGAAGATAATATAGATGAAATGCTTGAAATATTTAATGGTTACGACCAAAATATAAAATTCACAATAGAAAAAGAAGATACCAATAACGGAGTACCATTCCTAGATACAAAGGTCATTAGAGATATAGAAGGTAATTTAAAACTAGATTGGTACCAAAAAGCAACCTCATCTAATAGGTACATCAACTTTTACTCGCAACACTCAATGGGAGTGAAGGTGAACTTTATTAAGCAAATAAAAAAGAGAATCATAGCAATCAGTAATGAAGAATATAGGGCAAAAAATTTGAGAGGGTTGGAGCAGATTTTGATGCATAACTCGTACCCAAGAGCGCTGGTCACTAATTTGTTGTACAGAACGTCAAATCACGACAAAAACGAAACAGGAGACAGGAATACTCACCTACCAGAAAATATAAATACATTAAATAACAAAAAATACCAGTCAATTTTAGACATTACAAATTTAACAAATAAAATTATAAAAATCTTTAAACAGGAAAACATCGTAATTGCGAAACGAAGTATAAAAAGTATTAACAATATTTTTAGTAGGTTGAAAGATAAGACACCAACTCTCATGCAGTCTAATGTGATTTATGAGTTGAAATGTCTGGATTGTCAAAAATATTACATAGGCCAAACAAGTCAATTATTAAAGAACAGAATTGCAGGACATAAAAGTGACAGCAAAAACAACTTACAGAGATGTAGTCTGGCAATACATGTAAATGAAAACCAGCACAAAATCGATTATAACGAAGCAAAAGTGTTAAATATGGAGCCTAACTATTACAAAATATCTTTTTTGGAAATGTATCACATACATAATAGAAAAGAATCAATAAACAAAAAGTCTGACATTAAAAATTTAAGCGGTATTTACACTTTTCTTCTGCAACATAAAAATAACAATAGATACGATAGTGACAGTTTATTCGAAGACGCAATCACTTTTTGAAAGTACGATATTTAAAAATACAGAATGACCGGGGTGGGACTATTGGTAACACGTTGATGGAAGGGGAAAAAACAGTACACATGTCATGAAATGGAGTATGCTGTGGTGTGTTCGGAATCCGAATTATTATATAAATATTAACAGGATTGACAAAAGAGTTTTAATGATTGTAACAGTGTAGTTATGTTAGTGTGGTTGAGACGATGCACAATTATTTGTACCTCACATTATGTAAGTTTTTGTTCACCATTTTTTAATTGTTGGTTTTGATTTGTTTGTATGTACAATTTGTAGTGCCCTGATGAAGGCGGTAGAAATAAAATACGCCGAAAGCTTGGCTAAATGAGAAAAGAGTAGTAGAGTTATTATCTCCCGTCGAATTCCCCTTATCGAGAATATCTTCAGTATATATATATATATATATATATATATATATATATACATATATATACATAAAAGAAAAGAAAAGCATTCGCATACGGAAAAAGTTTTGCAAAAGAAAATAAACATTCGTCGAAAAATAGCACTATAAAAATGTACAAAGAAAAAAACACGCTCCGGAAAAATAACTGGTAAAAATACAAACCAGTCCTATAGACGGGTTGAGTGCTGGGCGGCAGGCTGTCTGGCGGTGGAGAACAGCTGGGGCCTTCAGCTTCGGCGCGCAGTCGGAAGAACTAGTGAACGGTCGGTCTCGGCAAAGGCGGGAGCGTTGAAACAGGCAGCCAATGTATTAATCAGCATGCGTCTGCTAAACGGTCGGCTTCGGAGTCGGCTGGAACGGCGAACGGGAGAGAGCAGCTAATCTAAAATCAGCATGCAGCTCTGCCTTTCGTTGCTGTTTCTGGGCCTTTATATACCAAAATTCTAACCCCTTCTCCACGTATAACTGCTGCAGGAAACCAGTATCCCTTATACTGGTTATTAAAAATACTCGTATAGCCATACAGGCTTTCCAGGCCAGCGTAAATTCGATTTAAAAAGCGGTTTTAATACTACGAAAGATAACCATTACAATACTTAAACTAATTTACATTACGAATTAGCGAAATTCGTTACAAAATGACAGTCCTAATGTCAAACTATACAACCTATATCAAAAATCTAGAATGACTGGACTATTGCTGGAGAATCTCCGGAGATAGTACTGACCACCTACAGCAAACCTCCATACGTGCGCATACGGGATTTTGTTGGCGATTGTCTCTGCGCTGCATTTTAGAACTGGCGGACGGAAAAACCTCGGAGAGTCGCCGGAGGTTGACTATGCATACGGCCCACAATGTTGCTTATTATTTTATACAGCCAAATTGCTTTACACATTTTTCTCTGTGTATTTTTTCCTCAGAATGATATTCAGAAGGAGTTAACAACATTTCCTTTGTGGTTCCGCCGGGTCCCAACCCAATTTCAAGGGTTCCGCAAGATTAAAAAAGTTGAAAAACGCTTCTCTACAGGGCCGGTGTAAACCTTTTCGGGACCAGGTTCAAAACTTTTGTGGTACCAAAAGAACACCTGCAACTAATTTGCATATTATAAAAAATATTGCATTATGTAACTTACATATCAAACAGATTGTTATACTTGGCGCTGTCAGATTGATACAAACCTAGTAGCCAATTGTGGCAAGTATCAGTAATAAGAAACGTTAAAAAGTTTAACTATGATTTCTCCAGATAAACACTTGCCTCCATACTAAACAAAAAAAACTTTTTAATATATTCTACGCGATTCAGTGATAAAAGGTATTGTCCGATTAAGTTATTGTTTTACTGTTTCTACTGTTGTTAAAAAGCACACATATTTATTTACGCTCTTCGATATGGTAAGGACATGTACATAAAATAAGGAGAAATTGCTTATATCTTCTTTTAATGTTGCCTTTCTAAGAAAAATACTGGTAATACTGCAGCCAGTAAAACCATTATTCTTTTGATTATAACTTATAATAACTTGCTAACCTACTAACTTAGTTTTTTTAATAGAATGGCATATCTTTTCTCTCTCAAATGTAGTAGTGGTTTTTTATCTCTGAATGCAACCATGCTCAAATGTGTAGCACTTACATAAAAAAATCAAGTTGCAAATTGTAATATAATAGAACTTCAATTATCCGGATATTGATTATACGGGTATCTGATTAGCCGGATTAGAAAAAATGTTGTACAATTGTTCTTAGCTAAAAATTATATTGTTAAATAGATTTAAGGAATACCAATAAATATCAGCAACAAAAAGCCAGGGTGGAAGAGCTGTGATGTGTTTATACAGTGGTATGACAAAAGTTTAATTCTAAAAGTCAAAATATTCCAGAAAAGTATCGGTACCTCACTCGTCTACTGAAAGTTTAGAGAGAGAAAATTAACAGTTTTCAGTCGTCTTTCTGCCTCCATTGTAACCAGTGAACTGTATATACTACTTCGTTCAGTATTTTTTCTTGGGAATTGCAGGACGGGATGAATTCTACACTTCTAATGACCTTTTTTATTCATTCTATATTTCGTTGACAGTTTTCAACTTCATCAGGAATGTATAAATACAATAGTGTAATGATGCAACAATAACAGCGAAGGGTTGTTGACCTACCTAATAATTGGTCTAAAACAGCTTAAACAAAGACTCCACCAACATCAGTGGTGCACATGCAACCCCTATTGCGGGCGGAGCAGTGAGTTATCTAAAACAAAACTCAAATAAATAACAATTCAACAGCAAGTCACAAAACCATTGAGGTTAGAGCGATTGTACACACCTTTCTCTATCTTGTAATACACCAAAGTAGTCGCAATCTAATGGTACAATAAACAGACGGTGTTTAATTGAGCGTCGGGACGAACAGTGGCCTTAATAATACTGTGGGAACAATACAATTTCGCTAAACGAGCATACAGCACATGTAAACGTCTAATCACAGTGAAAAGGCGGAGGAAGTAAGCTTCCATATGAAGTTAGCGCATGAACCCAACCATACGTAAAAGTGCCGCAGTTGATGGATAGATGGCAGCAGTGACATCAGTAACAGACTAATTTTAAATTTAAACATCGGAACATACAGAAAATCGCGAAAACACAGAAAGCACAAAAGCCCTCACAGAACGACGTCAGTAATTAAAACATAAGCTCACTTATATTTAGATTAGCACTGGACTCGTCCAAAATTTCCGTATCGTTGTAATGTAGGTTCAGTAGGTGGCCGTAAGCCGAGCTAAGGTCCTCCGTGTCTGATCTTAAGTTCATAGTGTTCGGTGTCTTTCTAATCCCCAACATCTCAAAAAATAGTCTCTCTCTTAGGTTCCTTTTTACATATAGGATTCCGGTGTTATCAAAGTCCATGTTGTGGTTGTTGTTCACAGAGTGCTTGGCAAAAGCACTAGTAAGTCTCTTTTTCTTTACGTCATCTTTGTGTTGTTTGAGACGTCTCTTGATCCAATTGTTAGTTTGTCCAACATATGAAGATTGACAACTCCCACATGGCACTCTGTAAACAACTCCCGATCTATGGTCCTTGCTCGTCCTGTCTTTGGTGTTGGTAAACAAGTCACCCACCTTTCGGAGGTTGTAGTAGGCTATCTTGAGGCCCTCGATCTTGAATAGTTTGGTAATAAGTTGTGAAATCTCCTGAATGAACGGGAACTTTCTGTAAATTAATGGGTTCTATGGTACAGGGGCAGTCATATCTGTTATTTTTCGCACTGGGCCTGTGTTGTAGAGAATTCTTTTCAACAACCGACTTGGGTAACCGTTGTTTCTGAAAATCCTGTACAGTTTGATCTTGTTCGTTGTGTGAAAATCCGGGTGGGACAGCTTCAGGATTCTATTCTTCATGGCACTTACCAAGTTTATCTTTTGATTCAGTGGGTGGTTACTGTGATAATTGATGTATCTGCCAGAGTTGGTTGGTTTTTGATACCAGTCGATTTTAATTACTCCATTTGTCTCTTTTCAACAACACATCTAGGAAGGGCAAGTTGTTGTCCGTTTCCCTCTCTACCCTGAACTGTATATTCGTGTTAAATGCATTGAAAATCTGTACAATGTCTTCAATCTTGTCCAACGGTGCTGACAATACCAAGTCGTCAACATACTTGTGGACAAATCCCAGTTCGCAAGGTAATGTTGGGATAACAGTTTTGAGAAGGAAGTATATACTACGTATAACTGGAACGGACCCGCATTTTATATTGGCTGGCGAGAAGTGATGCAGGCGCAAACAAAAGAGACAGAGCGATACGGTGGGCAATGTGTCACTGTCTGACTACTGTAAGCAGATTTTGGAAGGCAGTAGTGTTTCGCTTTTTTATTTTATTCCAGCTGAACCCATTTTCCTAGAAACCTCAAAATGGTCTCGAAAACGACTATATGAAAAAAAAAACGCCTACATGAAAAATTGGCGCAATTGAAAAATATTTAGGTCTCCCGCAGAATGTCTAAAGTTCATAATTTTCTTTAAGAATTAGATTTTTTATGAAAGATTCAGTGATTTATCTTTTTCAAATACAAAAGTTTAACAATAAGGTGTGAAATTACCGTATACAAAAATATATTAGTCTAATGCAACATTTAGACATTTAGCCTGCAGTTTATTTAGATTCGATACAATTTTTAGAAACATTATAATTATCGTATAATTTAAAAAATGTGCTTAAATGTTGATAAAAGTTTATTTGTCATTAATTGTTTGGACATGTGTGCTTTGAAAACGAAAAACCACACAAAATTTTACTTAAAAAAAATGAAAAAACGAATTTTTAAAGAATATCATAAACTTTAGGCCTCCTGCGGAAACCATAATATTATTTATCAAGCCACTCTAGTGGTCAGTGTTCCTACACAATAGTATATTATAATACAAGTTTTATTAGACAACAATTGGCACACGAGTTGTTCTAATTGGAACGAGTGCACTAATACGTCTTATAAAACGAGTGTTATATACTATTTCTTCTACTTTGCGACATTAATTTTACAAGGATTTCGAAAATTGCGGTTGTGTTCTTGCAATCTTGAGTAGTTTTTCTTTAACAGTTGGTAGTTGTGGTAAAATTCCATAAAATTCACAAATACGATTGAAGGTGCGTTCTGAGTAGATAAGCTATAGGACTTCTAGCGCAATTTTACGTGTAAATTCAAAGGGGGGTATAAATTTACTTTACTTCCGGTCCATTAGAAAGAGATAGCTATAAGACGATGGTTAGTGTGACAAGGATAGCCGATATCAATGAAGTCATTGTATTTTAGTACACGTCGCGCCACCTGTCGTCCGGTAGCGCAAAGAAGGCGGCGCGCCAACTGGTGGTCAGTTAACGAATCAGAGCCCTAACTTACCGACTACATCTTAATTTTTTTTGCTAAATTAAAAAACTTGGCCATATCTCCTAAACTAAGGTCCGTATCGAAAAACTAATTGAAAAATTACCCCCTAACACAACCACACCCCTGTCCGCTTTGACAACTGCAGACACGATAGTGTTGTGAAAATGTCAAAATGGCACTATAAAGATTTTTTTTAATTTTTTTGATAAATTTAAAAACTGTCTATATCTCCTAAACGAAGGTCTGTATCGGCAAAACTAATTGAAAAATTACCCCTGATTATATTCACGGGCTTTGGCTCAAACGGTGGAAGTCAGTCAGTGGAGAAATGACAGCAGTGTTAATGAAGTATAGTGTCCCTGTATTTATAGAGTACCGCAATTGGTTATGCCACTACTTGGACTCAAAATGGCTGCTAAGTATTGACAGCTGGCCTGATTGGAAAGTCAACATAACCTTACTATAACCTTTCGCCCATAAGAAATGGATTCAAAATGGCGACTATTGCGGTACTCTCTAAATACAGGGACACTAATGAAGTACAGCTTGAGACGCCATCTGTCGGCTGGTAGTGCAAGGTTAGTGTGCTACCTGGTGGTCCAGATATCGCGCCACCTGTCGGCCATTTTGTGCGACTTGTTTCAAGAAAAACTGCGCCGTCTGTCGGTCGTTTTGTGTACCATTGATTGGCCATATTGCGAATTGTTGCGCATGCGTGTCATCAGTTGATCGTTTTTATAATTTAAATTTAATTAAAAAATACCCTTGAATAGACTCGAACATAGCCTCGGGGAGTACGCGCATATGCCAGTTTGGTCACCTACACACAGGTGAACCATCAGAGTAATTTATCAGCAATTGTTTATTTCTGAATGATAAGGAGGTCGGTTATATTTGAAATAAAACATTGCGGTGTTTAAACCAATTAATTTTTTTAACGCTACAAATTTAGTTATATGACGTTTGTTAGACATAAACTTACATTGTCGGTGTAAAATTTGGAAGAAAAAAAAAATGTGACCAAAACGTTCACATTAGTATATTAACTTTTTTATATATCAATGACCTTTATTGAACGCTGGAATCGATTATGCATTGCAAATTAACAAAGTAATAGTACGGAATATATGCCAATGCATCAACCTCGAATGAGACCGGTTTCCAGTTGTACGGGTATATGTGTGTGTTTTGAACGGAGAATTTATATTCGTAGAAACTTGCAAGTACAAATTAATTAAAAAACAGAAAACTAAAATTTTAAAAGATTTGTTTCAAATTCTTGTGGTAATTGATCCTGTTTGTGGTAATTGACTAGGTATTTCGTTTACTGAAAAAAGTACTTGTTTTAATTTTTTTGTTGTCGGATTAGTTTCTACAACGGATTTACCGGAGTCTATTTTGTTACAGAACTAAGCTCAATCATAATTTGCTAGCTAGTTTTTATAGTACGTTTGCGAGGAAAACGGCGACTTCACTTTCTAACGGCCAGCGTAATTGGTAAAACGCGATATACGACTATACTTGCATTGCATCATACGCAATGCAAATTGAGTTTGAATTCAATTCTTTTTTAAATACAAGATATATATATATATATATATATATATATATATATACATTGACATGAAATAGGTAGTATAAATATCAAAGTAAAAATCCTTCCATGACTAGTGACTTTAGTGCATGTAGTGTTCAACGCTGGAGAAATAGAAAAAAAATCAACATTTATGTCAAAATGTCTTCAGAAAACATAGTAAAGCCCGTCCTCAAGTTTACCAAAGTTGTTCCTCATGCGTACACCCCTACCAAGGGGTCCATCAAATCAGCAGGATATGATTTGAGGAGTATTTACGATTGTGTTGTAGAACCAAACGGTAAGCAAATTATAAATACCGGAATCAAAATTGAATTACCCGACGGATGCTATGGAAGAATTGCCCCAAGGTCCGGCTTGGCGGTTAAGAATTTTATCAACGTAGGAGGTAAGATAATAAGCAAAACGATTTGATTCGTATAACTGACATAACAATCATTTATAGCGGGAGTAATTGATGAAGATTATCGAGGAGTTATTAAAGTGGTCCTTTTTAATCACTCCTCGATATCTTTTGATGTAAAGAAAGGTGATCGCATCGCTCAACTTATTTGTGAGCGTATATTCTATCCAGAAATTGAAGAAGTAACGGTAAGAATAATTGTATCTAGCACCTAAATATATATATATATATATATATACATTGACATGAAATAGGTAGTATAAATATCAAAGTAAAAATCCTTCCATGACTAGTGACTTTAGTGCATGTAGTGTTCAACGCTGGAGAAATAGAAAAAAAATCAACATTTCTGTCAAAATGTCTTCAGAAAACATAGTAAAGCCCGTCCTCAAGTTTACCAAAGTTGTTCCTCATGCGTACACCCCTACCAAGGGGTCCATCAAATCAGCAGGATATGATTTGAGGAGTATTTACGATTGTGTTGTAGAACCAAACGGTAAGCAAATTATAAATACCGGAATCAAAATTGAATTACCCGACGGATGCTATGGAAGAATTGCCCCAAGGTCTGGCTTGGCGGTTAAGAATTTTATCAACGTAGGAGGTAAGATAATAAGCAAAACGATTTGATTCGTATAACTGACATAACAATCATTTATAGCGGGAGTAATTGATGAAGATTATCGAGGAGTTATTAAAGTGGTCCTTTTTAATCACTCCTCGATATCTTTTGATGTAAAGAAAGGTGATCGCATCGCTCAACTTATTTGTGAGCGTATATTCTATCCAGAAATTGAAGAAGTAACGGTAAGAATAATTGTATCTAGCACCTAACCTAAACGAAAGCAATTTTGTTTGAATTTAGGAGCTTGATGTAACCGCTCGAGGTGATGGTAGTTTTGGATCTACGGACATCAATTAGTGTCACATCTTAATTAAAAATATATACATATATATTAGGGTGAACAGGTTAACAATTTTTCTTGGGAGAACATTTTTTTGTGATAATTAAAGTTTCGAGCTTTCTCGTTGAAGTCGTTGACATAAAAAAAACTGTATCAAACGGAATTTAAACCATTACAAAAAGTATGTAATAATAATAGCAGTTATAATGGATAGTTAATATATTCAGTTAATCAGAATTTACAAAATAAGAGACTTTAACATGGTTGTATGTTGACAGCACCATCTAACGATTAATAGTTTAGGAAGCGATATATGCAAGTTGAGTACATTTGTTTCATTAACAGTGTAATGAATTTTTTTACTAGTTTAATACACACGTTTTATACAGAACGTTACAAAACTTTTTCGTACTTTTTGAAAGAAACATGAATAGAATGTAAGTTTTAATTACTTTAATTTGTTATAAATAACTTATTGCATGAATCGATATATTAAATCTGGTTTAAAATTTCAGTGTCAAGTTGAGTAAATTTGCATGGTTAGCAGTTTTATGAATATTTGCTAGTATAATACACACACATTTTATATAGAACCTTACAAAACAAGTTTTATATACCGTTCATACAGCAACAATATCGAACGAACCGCATATTTTTTTTTGAAAGAAAGGAGGAACAGAAAATGTAAGTTTTTATTACATTAATTTGTTAAATTATATAACCTATTTTATTTTTTTTTTTAGGCGTATTTCAAAAACAATTATTTTAGTATTGTTGTACATTATATTGAAAATTAATGTACAACCTTCGATTGCCTATCATAATGATGATTATGATGATTATGATCGCTGTACAAACGAAAAAATTAATAGAAAATTACAAGAAACCGATGATTTAAAACAGGACTCCAGTGCAGCAAAACAACAATGCATAGAGGATCATGAGAAGTGCGAAATAAAAGTGGAACAATTAAAAACCAATGTAACTGTCTATAAGCAAAATATATACATATGCGAAATAAATTTAGAGGCGATGAAAAGCAACATCACACGGATAGAACAAACCAAAATTCCAATTTTAGATACGAAAGTATCCCTCAATGGTACCTTAAATCACTGTAACACCGACAATGATTATATAACAGAACAGTTAAACAAAATGACAAAATATGAAACAAAATTGTTGCGAAGAATTAAGAAATTAGAAAAAAGGTTTGATAACATTTTATTAAAAAGAAATCGATTAAATAATCAAACTATTACAACGAATACTACAATAGTTACAAAAACAAATGCAATTAAATCTTTAAAGTTACAGTATCATACATGCATTCAAGAGAAAACAGTCGTTTCAGTCAATTATGGTTGTTGTCTTTTGAATATTAAAAAAGATGAATGTAACATCCTAAACAAACCTATTGAAAATAAAAAAATAAATAAAAAAATAAAAAAAAACAAATAAAAAGAAAAAAATTATTTAAATTAGTAGAGACAATGATATAAATATTTTTTTTATTTTTTACAGTTCTGTTCAGTGATATGATCATTATCGGTTTTACACTAATAGAATTTTATGTTTTGTTTGAATTTTATGCGTTGGTTGATTATTTCAATCACACGTTTACCCCATCGTAAATAATAATAATATTTTTTACTTACTTATCATATATCTGTTTAGTTTTATTACCATTATCAGCTGTACACTAATATAATTGTAATTTTTTTATTAATTCACTCACACATTTACTCAATCAGTTTTATTGGTATTATCTGTTGTTTTGAATTAAAAAATAGGTAGTTACAATAAAACACAATATATTTTATAAATTTGTGTATATGCAGTAACACAGGTGTTTTATGTTGTTAAGAATTTCTGTTGAATTTTCACATTTTTTTATTTGTTAGGTTTTTTAAACTAAAATACATTTACTACATTTACACGAAATCTGTAAATACAATAATCTTATTTCTTGTATGTAGCGCACTGATGTGTGTATTCAGTTGCCTATATAAAATTAATATTAGCTTACGAATAAATATATATATGTATATATTGTAAATATATATCTACTAATGTGTTTTTTATTCATTCACCTTCAAATTTACCTGTTGAATTTTATTATGATCAGCTGAAATGTTATTATCCTTTTGTTTTGAATTACAAAATAGGTAGTTACAATAAAACACTATATATTTTATAAAGTTGTGTATATGCTGTAACACAGGTGTTTTATTTTGTTGAGAAAAGAAAATCGTTCTTTACACTATAAACTTTCTGTTGAATTTTCACATTTTTTTTTATTTGTTAGGTTTTTTTTAAACTAAAATACATTTACTACATTTACATGAAATCTGTTAATACAATAATCTTATTTCTTGTATTTAGCGCACTGATGTGTGTATTCAGTTGCCTATATAAAATTAATATTAGCTTAGGAATAAATATATATTGTAAATCTATATCTACTAATGTGTTTTTTTTTATTCATTCACCTTCAAATTTACCTGTTGAATTTTATTATTATGATCAGCTGAAATTAAAATTTTTTAAATATAATGTAATTAATAAATTTCAAAACAGTGTCATGTGGTTACACAGGATTACAAATACAAAATGTGTATATGTAAAATACATTTGAGAGTAATGCTAATAATAGTAATAATATCACAACATCACACCATTAGTAAAAGATAACGTTTCACTATTACATAAAAAAGTTAACAACTATGTAAAAATCAACAATTGTGATTGAATTAAGTAAATTGAAGAGTAACGAGTGAAAATTGTTACACAGTCTTTTAGTTATAAAATGCAACATGTGTAAACAACAGATTAATTAATTAAATTACTATACATTAAGTTTACTTTGTTTGTTATGACTTTGTTTTGAGTTTTTATTATTATGACTCTCTATTACTTTTTTTGTATTATTGCGAGTCATAATACAATTATCATTTTGTTTGGTGAGTGTTTCCTTTCTAGTTACACAATCGTCGTATTTCAAAACTAAATTTTCAAATTTGAGAGATTTCTTGTTTAATAAAAGTTTGTTAGAAAGTGTTTGATTTTGATAATGATCTTTTTCTATGCGTGTATTGTTTAACTCCCGCTTAAGATCTTTTATTTTGCTTACCAATTCACGTCTGTTATTCCTCAATTTATTAATTTGCTCAGTCTTATTGTCGTTATCTCTTTCACAATTATTTATTTTCACATTTAACTCTTTCACATCTGCTAATAGAAAGACCTTATTCTTCTGCAGTTGTGTCATGTTGGATGTTACCTTTTTTAAACTAGCTTGGCATATTCCTAAATTATATTTTAATGTGTTAAGTTCATTTAAAATATCTTCTTTTGTATCCTCACAAGAATTGATTTCAGTGAAACAGTTGTTGGCATCTTCCCTCGCTTTGTTATCGATTTCAACAAATTCCTCTGTTAACTTTTTTAATTTATCTTGACAATCTGCCGTAGCAGTCGCCAACGTGTAAAATAAAAAAATACACACGGTCAACATTTTTACAATATCCCTAAAAAAATCATAACATTAATCATAATAATGGATAAGTAATTAAAACTTACATTTTTTTACAATTTTTTTCTTGAAAATAATTGGAAATAATGCTGCTTGGTTTGCTGATATAATTTTCTCTAAAAAATAATGTTGCTCGCATCTGTATAGTCTATAAAGTGAAATATTTTTATAAAAAACTGTTAGTCGTGTAAATTTCGGTGTCAAGTTTAAAGTGTCAAGTAATTTGTTTGATTAAGCAGTTTAGGCTGTTTCCGCGAATGAATGAACTATGTAATTGTTGATTAACACAATACAGAACCAATCAGCATTATTTTCAAGAAAAAATTTGTATGTCCAAGTTGTTAAATATATATTTTTTAATCTTTGTCTGTTAGAGCTTTTTGCTCTGTCGAATGATTAAACAGTATACATCAGAAGAATTTGATAATTATATTTACTGCATAATTATGATTTTGATATTTACACAAACAGTATTTTATGTTTCCTGTAAAAATTGTGTTCTTTGGATATGTACAAATTTCAAATTAGCCCGACGATATGATGTAAAAATAATGTGGTGAATGGCAAGAAATGGCGAGTAAACTGCTACCTAAGCAAAGATGCCAGTCGAAAGGTATTTAATTAGGCTTATATTACTAATTAACATTGGGTGGGTGAACCAGTACCCTCACACCATATTTGAATGACTTTTTTGTCTTAATTATACAGGATATTTCATAATAACTTGGTGTGCCTATCCCTGTTTGACAGCAAGTGGTTGGTAAACCATCTTGAAGCCATAAAATGTAAGAAATATGACACTATTTTCATCAAAAATCCCGGTAGTATTTTAAAAAATAAAGTTTGTTTTCTCAAAACTTAAAACATACCACTTCAGACATTACTGTTAGACGATTTCTTTTTCGAAAACAAAAGTCCTTCAGTACTCAATCAAAATATCTGAATGAGTTTGTTCTCAATCATAGATGAATATAATGTCCTTTCATAATAACTTGTCATGCCTAACTCTATTTGGTGAGAAGCACTTGGTACGGCTATAAAGACCGCTATAAAATATGTATATTTCCTCTTTAAATTGGTAAGTCGAGAGCTTCCAGTCTAATGTGGTTGGTCAAACCAAGTTATTACGGGAGCATGTTGTGAGGGTACTGATAGTCACAATTTTAGTCATTTATTAGCTTGATTAAGCATCGTTTCGGCCAGGACTGCTTAATTCTACATTAGCATTTTTTCTCCATAAAGTACACCCGATACGGGTGTTTGACCCTCTAGCGATTTTGAAGACTATACTGATACACTGAAAATTATAAATTGTTACACTACTCTCAAATTGATTTTTTTTTTTGTATCTGTATATTTATTAAATTTATATATTTTTTCATGCATTTGTTTTATTTTAGTAATAAGATGGAGAAAAAACGACAATAAATTTGTAAAAAAACTCATTTATTCAGTATCATAATTTTTTTATGCTGGTTTATTATATCATAAACAAAGAAATCACACCCCGCTAAGGTGTCGGTGACTGCGATGAGGATGACGTCATCGTCGTCCACCACGTTTGCAGTCAATCTCGAAGAAGGTAAGCATTTTGATGGACGCATTGCAGCTCGTTGATGGCATGCTTGTTGCAATGATACTTGGCACCAACAATGCCATCAGCTCCTCCTGCTCCTGCTTGAAGTTATAGCGTTGAGAGTGCCGGACAACCCATGTCTTCAATATTGAGAATACGAATATTTGGTAGGATGTTTTCTAACCAGCACTTTTTTTGCAGTCCCTTGACGATTATTTGAGAACCGTTATGAATTCCGGCCGTCCGTAAAAGTGAACATAAATTAGTATAAGGAGCCTCTTCTTCTGCCGGTGCTACTTGTTCTTGTTGTTGACATCGCGATGACAAATTGTAGTTACCGCCATTGTAGAGAAAATTCTCGTCTTGCTTTTGCCATGTAAGTCCATGTATTTGTGTCGTTACGAAACGTACATGTCGCTGTAGATTTTCCTCCAAATGCGCGAACTTAACGGGTAATTTGAAAAAATTTATGCAACTCACCATGACCGGAATAAGTAATAGTATTAGGGTCAATTCTTTGCATATGAATTCACTATCTTTCAGTTGAAAGCCTTGCACGTCGATGATCCAAGTGTTCATCATCACGGTGTCTTACAGCGATCAGACCTCGCCAGTTAGTAATTAGGCAAATGTTTATTACTGAACCGACCGACCGACTGCTGCTGACCTCGCCAGTTAATGGTCTATACTTTAAAATACATTCGTTAATTAGGCAAATGTTTATTTCTGATTGACACACGGAGACCTATATACCGACCATCCGATCGACCACGGCGAGACCGACCGACGGTCTTTTGATCGGTCAGTCTCGACACCAGTCGGTCGGTTGGTTGGTCAGTTGCACGGTTAGTTAATCGGTTAACCTCAACAGCAGTCGGTCGGTTGATCGGTCAGTCTCGACAGCAGTCGGTCGGTCTCGCCGTGGTCGATCGGATGGTCGGTATATAGGTCTCCGTGTGTCAATCAGAAATAAACATTTGTCTAATTAACGAATGTATTTTAAAGTATAGACCATTAACTGGCGAGGTCAGCAGCAGTCGGTCGGTCGGTTCAGTAATAAACATTTGCCTAATTACTAACTGGCGAGGTCTGATCGCTGTAAGACACCGTGATGATGAACACTTGGATCATCGACGTGCAAGGCTTTGACCCTAATACTATTACTTATTCCGGTCATGGTGAGTTGCATAAATTTTTTCAAATTACCCGTTAAGTTCGCGCATTTGGAGGAAAATCTACAGCGACATGTACGTTTCGTAACGACACAAATACATGGACTTACATGGCAAAAGCAAGACGAGAATTTTCTCTACAATGGCGGTAACTACAATTTGTCATCGCGATGTCAACAACAAGAACAAGTAGCACCGGCAGAAGAAGAGGCTCCTTATACTAACTTATGTTCACTTTTACGGACGGCCGGAATTGATAACGGTTCTCAAATAATCGTCAAGAGACTGCAAAAAAAGTGCTGGTTAGAAAACATCCTACCAAATATTAGTATTCTCAATATTGAAGACATGGGTTGTCCGGCACTCTCAACGCTATAACTTCAAGCAGGAGCAGGAGGAGCTGATGGCATTGTTGGTGCCAAGTATCATTGCAACAAGCATGCCATCAACGAGCTGCAATGCGTCCATCAAAATGCTTGCCTTCTTCGAGATTGTCTGCAAACGTCCTCATCGCAGTCACCGACACCTTAGCGGGGTGTGATTTCTTTTTTTTTACAAAAAAAGATTTACAAAAAAGATACAAAAAAAAATTCAATTTGAGAGTAGTGTAACAATTTATAATCTTCAGTGTATCAGTATAGTCTTCAAAATCGCTAGAGGGTCAAACACCCGTATCGGGTGTACTTTATGGAGAAAAAATGCTAATGTAGAATTAAGCAGTCCTGGCCGAAACGATGCTTAATCAAGCTAATAAATGACTAAAATTGTGACTATCAGTACCCTCACAACATGCTCCCGTAATAACTTGGTTTGACCAACCACATTAGACTGGAAGCTCTCGACTTACTAATTTGAAGAGGAAATATACATATTTTATAGCGGTCTTTATAGCCGTACCAAGTGCTTCTCACCAAATATAGTTAGGCATGACAAGTTATTATGAAAGGACATTATATTCATCTATGATTGAGAACAAACTCATTCAGATATTTTGATTGAGTACTGAAGGACTTTTGTTTTCGAAAAAGAAATCG
This sequence comes from Melinopterus prodromus, assembly GCA_964023965.1. Classification (NCBI taxonomy): domain Eukaryota; kingdom Metazoa; phylum Arthropoda; class Insecta; order Coleoptera; family Scarabaeidae; genus Melinopterus; species Melinopterus prodromus. The sequence goes on from CAXIES010000165.1 coordinate 18,759, forward strand.
TCTAACAGTAATGTCTGAAGTGGTATGTTTTAAGTTTTGAGAAAACAAACTTTATTTTTTAAAATACTACCGGGACTTTTGATGAAAATAGTGTCATAGTTCTTACATTTTATGGCTTCAAGATGGTTTACCAACCACTTGCTGTCAAACAGGGATAGGCACACCAAGTTATTATGAAATATCCTGTATAATTAAGACAAAAAAGTCATTCAAATATGGTGTGAGGGTACTGGTTCACCCACCCAATGTTAATTAGTAATATAAGCCCAATTAAATACCTTTCGACTGGCATCTTTGCTTTGGTAGCAGTTTACTCGCCATTTCTTGCCATTCACCACATTATTTTTACATCATATCGTCGGGCTAATTTGAAATTTGTACATATCCAAAGAACACAATTTTTACAGGAAACATAAAATACTGTTTGTGTAAATATCAAAATCATAATTATGCAGTAAATATAATTATCAAATTCTTCTGATGTATACTGTTTAATCATTCGACAGAGCAAAAAGCTCTAACAGACAAAGATTAAAACATATATATTTAACAACATGGACATACACAAATTTTTTCTTGAAAATAATGCTGATTGGTTCTGTATTGTGTTAATCAACAATTACATAATTCATTCATGCGCGGAAACAGCCTAAACTGCTTAATCAAACAAATTACTTGACACTTTAAACTTGACACCGAAATTTACACGACTAACAGTTTTTTATAAAAATATTTCACTTTATAGACTATACAGATCCGAGCAACATTATTTTTTAGAGAAAATTATATCAGCAAACCAAGCAGCATTATTTCCAATTATTTTCAAGAAAAAAATTGTAAAAAAATGTAAGTTTTAATTACTTATCCATTATTATGATTAATGTTATGATTTTTTTAGGGATATTGTAAAAATGTTGACCGTGTGTATTTTTTTATTTTACACGTTGGCGACTGCTACGGCAGATTGTCAAGATAAATTAAAAAAGTTAACAGAGGAATTTGTTGAAATCGATAACAAAGCGAGGGAAGATGCCAACAACTGTTTCACTGAAATCAATTCTTGTGAGGATACAAAAGAAGATATTTTAAATGAACTTAACACATTAAAATATAATTTAGGAATATGCCAAGCTAGTTTAAAAAAGGTAACATCCAACATGACACAACTGCAGAAGAATAAGGTCTTTCTATTAGCAGATGTGAAAGAGTTAAATGTGAAAATAAATAATTGTGAAAGAGATAACGACAATAAGACTGAGCAAATTAATAAATTGAGGAATAACAGACGTGAATTGGTAAGCAAAATAAAAGATCTTAAGCGGGAGTTAAACAATACACGCATAGAAAAAGATCATTATCAAAATCAAACACTTTCTAACAAACTTTTATTAAACAAGAAATCTCTCAAATTTGAAAATTTAGTTTTGAAATACGACGATTGTGTAACTAGAAAGGAAACACTCACCAAACAAAATGATAATTGTATTATGACTCGCAATAATACAAAAAAGTAATAGAGAGTCATAATAATAAAAACTCAAAACAAAGTCATAACAAACAAAGTAAACTTAATGTATAGTAATTTAATTAATTAATCTGTTGTTTACACATGTTGCATTTTATAACTAAAAGACTGTGTAACAATTTTCACTCGTTACTCTTCAATTTACTTAATTCAATCACAATTGTTGATTTTTACATAGTTGTTAACTTTTTTATGTAATAGTGAAACGTTATCTTTTACTAATGGTGTGATGTTGTGATATTATTACTATTATTAGCATTACTCTCAAATGTATTTTACATATACACATTTTGTATTTGTAATCCTGTGTAACCACATGACACTGTTTTGAAATTTATTAATTACATTATATTTAAAAAATTTTAATTTCAGCTGATCATAATAATAAAATTCAACAGGTAAATTTGAAGGTGAATGAATAAAAAACACATTAGTAGATATATATTTACAATATATATATATTCATTCGTAAGCTAATATTAATTTTATATAGGCAACTGAATACACACATCAGTGCGCTACATACAAGAAATAAGATTATTGTATTTACAGATTTCGTGTAAATGTAGTAAATGTATTTTAGTTTAAAAAACCTAACAAATAAAAAAATGTGAATATTCAACAGAAATTCTTAACAACATAAAACACCTGTGTTACAGCATATACACAAATTTATAAAATATATTGTGTTTTATTGTAACTACCTATTTTTTAATTCAAAACAACAGATAATACCAATAAAACTGATTGAGTAAATGTGTGAGTGAATTAATAAAAAAATTACAATTATATTAGTGTGCAGCTGATAATGGTAATAAAACTAAACAGATATATGAAAAGTAAGTAAAAAATATTATTATTATTTACGATGGGGTAAACGTGTGATTGAAATAATCAACCAACGCATAAAATTCAAACAAAACATAAAATTCTATTAGTGTAAAACCGATAATGATCATATCACTGAACAGAACTGTAAAAAATAAAAAAATTATTTATATCATTGTCTCTACTAATTTAAATAATTTTTTTCTTTTTATTTGTTTTTTTTTATTTTTTTATTTTCAATAGGTTTGTTTAGGATGTTACATTCATCTTTTTTAATATTCAAAAGACAACAACCATAATTGACTGAAACGACTGTTTTCTCTTGAATGCATGTATGATACTGTAACTTTAAAGATTTAATTGCATTTGTTTTTGTAACTATTGTAGTATTCGTTGTAATAGTTTGATTATTTAATCGATTTCTTTTTAATAAAATGTTATCAAACCTTTTTTCTAATTTCTTAATTCTTCGCAACAATTTTGTTTCATATTTTGTCATTTTGTTTAACTGTTCTGTTATATAATCATTGTCGGTGTTACAGTGATTTAAGGTACCATTGAGGGATACTTTCGTATCTAAAATTGGAATTTTGGTTTGTTCTATCCGTGTGATGTTGCTTTTCATCGCCTCTAAATTTATTTCGCATATGTATATATTTTGCTTATAGACAGTTACATTGGTTTTTAATTGTTCCACTTTTATTTCGCACTTCTCATGATCCTCTATGCATTGTTGTTTTGCTGCACTGGAGTCCTGTTTTAAATCATCGGTTTCTTGTAATTTTCTATTAATTTTTTCGTTTGTACAGCGATCATAATCATCATAATCATCATTATGATAGGCAATCGAAGGTTGTACATTAATTTTCAATATAATGTACAACAATACTAAAATAATTGTTTTTGAAATAGGCCTAAAAAAAAAATAAAATAGGTTATATAATTTAACAAATTAATGTAATAAAAACTTACATTTTCTGTTCCTCCTTTCTTTCAAAAAAAAATATGCGGTTCGTTCGATATTGTTGCTGTATGAACGGTATATAAAACTTGTTTTGTAAGGTTCTATATAAAATGTGTGTGTATTATACTAGCAAATATTCATAAAACTGCTAACCATGCAAATTTACTCAACTTGACACTGAAATTTTAAACCAGATTTAATATATCGATTCATGCAATAAGTTATTTATAACAAATTAAAGTAATTAAAACTTACATTCTATTCATGTTTCTTTCAAAAAGTACGAAAAAGTTTTGTAACGTTCTGTATAAAACGTGTGTATTAAACTAGTAAAAAAATTCATTACACTGTTAATGAAACAAATGTACTCAACTTGCATATATCGCTTCCTAAACTATTAATCGTTAGATGGTGCTGTCAACATACAACCATGTTAAAGTCTCTTATTTTGTAAATTCTGATTAACTGAATATATTAACTATCCATTATAACTGCTATTATTATTACATACTTTTTGTAATGGTTTAAATTCCGTTTGATACAGTTTTTTTTATGTCAACGACTTCAACGAGAAAGCTCGAAACTTTAATTATCACAAAAAAATGTTCTCCCAAGAAAAATTGTTAACCTGTTCACCCTAATATATATGTATATATTTTTAATTAAGATGTGACACTAATTGATGTCCGTAGATCCAAAACTACCATCACCTCGAGCGGTTACATCAAGCTCCTAAATTCAAACAAAATTGCTTTCGTTTAGGTTAGGTGCTAGATACAATTATTCTTACCGTTACTTCTTCAATTTCTGGATAGAATATACGCTCACAAATAAGTTGAGCGATGCGATCACCTTTCTTTACATCAAAAGATATCGAGGAGTGATTAAAAAGGACCACTTTAATAACTCCTCGATAATCTTCATCAATTACTCCCGCTATAAATGATTGTTATGTCAGTTATACGAATCAAATCGTTTTGCTTATTATCTTACCTCCTACGTTGATAAAATTCTTAACCGCCAAGCCAGACCTTGGGGCAATTCTTCCATAGCATCCGTCGGGTAATTCAATTTTGATTCCGGTATTTATAATTTGCTTACCGTTTGGTTCTACAACACAATCGTAAATACTCCTCAAATCATATCCTGCTGATTTGATGGACACTATACTTCATTAACACTGCTGTCATTTCTCCACTGACTGACTTCCACCGTTTGAGCCAAAGCCCGTGAATATAATCAGGGGTAATTTTTCAATTAGTTTTGCCGATACAGACCTTCGTTTAGGAGATATAGACAGTTTTTAAATTTATCAAAAAAATTAAAAAAAATCTTTATAGTGCCATTTTGACATTTTCACAACACTATCGTGTCTGCAGTTGTCAAAGCGGACAGGGGTGTGGTTGTGTTAGGGGGTAATTTTTCAATTAGTTTTTCGATACGGACCTTAGTTTAGGAGATATGGCCAAGTTTTTTAATTTAGCAAAAAAAATTAAGATGTAGTCGGTAAGTTAGGGCTCTGATTCGTTAACTGACCACCAGTTGGCGCGCCGCCTTCTTTGCGCTACCGGACGACAGGTGGCGCGACGTGTACTAAAATACAATGACTTCATTGATATCGGCTATCCTTGTCACACTAACCATCGTCTTATAGCTATCTCTTTCTAATGGACCGGAAGTAAAGTAAATTTATACCCCCCTTTGAATTTACACGTAAAATTGCGCTAGAAGTCCTATAGCTTATCTACTCAGAACGCACCTTCAATCGTATTTGTGAATTTTATGGAATTTTACCACAACTACCAACTGTTAAAGAAAAACTACTCAAGATTGCAAGAACACAACCGCAATTTTCGAAATCCTTGTAAAATTAATGTCGCAAAGTAGAAGAAATAGTATATAACACTCGTTTTATAAGACGTATTAGTGCACTCGTTCCAATTAGAACAACTCGTGTGCCAATTGTTGTCTAATAAAACTTGTATTATAATATACTATTGTGTAGGAACACTGACCACTAGAGTGGCTTGATAAATAATATTATGGTTTCCGCAGGAGGCCTAAAGTTTATGATATTCTTTAAAAATTCGTTTTTTCATTTTTTTTAAGTAAAATTTTGTGTGGTTTTTCGTTTTCAAAGCACACATGTCCAAACAATTAATGACAAATAAACTTTTATCAACATTTAAGCACATTTTTTAAATTATACGATAATTATAATGTTTCTAAAAATTGTATCGAATCTAAATAAACTGCAGGCTAAATGTCTAAATGTTGCATTAGACTAATATATTTTTGTATACGGTAATTTCACACCTTATTGTTAAACTTTTGTATTTGAAAAAGATAAATCACTGAATCTTTCATAAAAAATCTAATTCTTAAAGAAAATTATGAACTTTAGACATTCTGCGGGAGACCTAAATATTTTTCAATTGCGCCAATTTTTCATGTAGGCGTTTTTTTTTCATATAGTCGTTTTCGAGACCATTTTGAGGTTTCTAGGAAAATGGGTTCAGCTGGAATAAAATAAAAAAGCGAAACACTACTGCCTTCCAAAATCTGCTTACAGTAGTCAGACAGTGACACATTGCCCACCGTATCGCTCTGTCTCTTTTGTTTGCGCCTGCATCACTTCTCGCCAGCCAATATAAAATGCGGGTCCGTTCCAGTTATACGTAGTATATACTTCCTTCTCAAAACTGTTATCCCAACATTACCTTGCGAACTGGGATTTGTCCACAAGTATGTTGACGACTTGGTATTGTCAGCACCGTTGGACAAGATTGAAGACATTGTACAGATTTTCAATGCATTTAACACGAATATACAGTTCAGGGTAGAGAGGGAAACGGACAACAACTTGCCCTTCCTAGATGTGTTGTTGAAAAGAGACAAATGGAGTAATTAAAATCGACTGGTATCAAAAACCAACCAACTCTGGCAGATACATCAATTATCACAGTAACCACCCACTGAATCAAAAGATAAACTTGGTAAGTGCCATGAAGAATAGAATCCTGAAGCTGTCCCACCCGGATTTTCACACAACGAACAAGATCAAACTGTACAGGATTTTCAGAAACAACGGTTACCCAAGTCGGTTGTTGAAAAGAATTCTCTACAACACAGGCCCAGTGCGAAAAATAACAGATATGACTGCCCCTGTACCATAGAACCCATTAATTTACAGAAAGTTCCCGTTCATTCAGGAGATTTCACAACTTATTACCAAACTATTCAAGATCGAGGGCCTCAAGATAGCCTACTACAACCTCCGAAAGGTGGGTGACTTGTTTACCAACACCAAAGACAGGACGAGCAAGGACCATAGATCGGGAGTTGTTTACAGAGTGCCATGTGGGAGTTGTCAATCTTCATATGTTGGACAAACTAACAATTGGATCAAGAGACGTCTCAAACAACACAAAGATGACGTAAAGAAAAAGAGACTTACTAGTGCTTTTGCCAAGCACTCTGTGAACAACAACCACAACATGGACTTTGATAACACCGGAATCCTATATGTAAAAAGGAACCTAAGAGAGAGACTATTTTTTGAGATGTTGGGGATTAGAAAGACACCGAACACTATGAACTTAAGATCAGACACGGAGGACCTTAGCTCGGCTTACGGCCACCTACTGAACCTACATTACAACGATACGGAAATTTTGGACGAGTCCAGTGCTAATCTAAATATAAGTGAGCTTATGTTTTAATTACTGACGTCGTTCTGTGAGGGCTTTTGTGCTTTCTGTGTTTTCGCGATTTTCTGTATGTTCCGATGTTTAAATTTAAAATTAGTCTGTTACTGATGTCACTGCTGCCATCTATCCATCAACTGCGGCACTTTTACGTATGGTTGGGTTCATGCGCTAACTTCATATGGAAGCTTACTTCCTCCGCCTTTTCACTGTGATTAGACGTTTACATGTGCTGTATGCTCGTTTAGCGAAATTGTATTGTTCCCACAGTATTATTAAGGCCACTGTTCGTCCCGACGCTCAATTAAACACCGTCTGTTTATTGTACCATTAGATTGCGACTACTTTGGTGTATTACAAGATAGAGAAAGGTGTGTACAATCGCTCTAACCTCAATGGTTTTGTGACTTGCTGTTGAATTGTTATTTATTTGAGTTTTGTTTTAGATAACTCACTGCTCCGCCCGCAATAGGGGTTGCATGTGCACCACTGATGTTGGTGGAGTCTTTGTTTAAGCTGTTTTAGACCAATTATTAGGTAGGTCAACAACCCTTCGCTGTTATTGTTGCATCATTACACTATTGTATTTATACATTCCTGATGAAGTTGAAAACTGTCAACGAAATATAGAATGAATAAAAAAGGTCATTAGAAGTGTAGAATTCATCCCGTCCTGCAATTCCCAAGAAAAAATACTGAACGAAGTAGTATATACAGTTCACTGGTTACAATGGAGGCAGAAAGACGACTGAAAACTGTTAATTTTCTCTCTCTAAACTTTCAGTAGACGAGTGAGGTACCGATACTTTTCTGGAATATTTTGACTTTTAGAATTAAACTTTTGTCATACCACTGTATAAACACATCACAGCTCTTCCACCCTGGCTTTTTGTTGCTGATATTTATTGGTATTCCTTAAATCTATTTAACAATATAATTTTTAGCTAAGAACAATTGTACAACATTTTTTCTAATCCGGCTAATCAGATACCCGTATAATCAATATCCGGATAATTGAAGTTCTATTATATTACAATTTGCAACTTGATTTTTTTATGTAAGTGCTACACATTTGAGCATGGTTGCATTCAGAGATAAAAAACCACTACTACATTTGAGAGAGAAAAGATATGCCATTCTATTAAAAAAACTAAGTTAGTAGGTTAGCAAGTTATTATAAGTTATAATCAAAAGAATAATGGTTTTACTGGCTGCAGTATTACCAGTATTTTTCTTAGAAAGGCAACATTAAAAGAAGATATAAGCAATTTCTCCTTATTTTATGTACATGTCCTTACCATATCGAAGAGCGTAAATAAATATGTGTGCTTTTTAACAACAGTAGAAACAGTAAAACAATAACTTAATCGGACAATACCTTTTATCACTGAATCGCGCTCGTAGAATATATTAAAAAGTTTTTTTTGTTTAGTATGGAGGCAAGTGTTTATCTGGAGAAATCATAGTTAAACTTTTTAACGTTTCTTATTACTGATACTTGCCACAATTGGCTACTAGGTTTGTATCAATCTGACAGCGCCAAGTATAACAATCTGTTTGATATGTAAGTTACATAATGCAATATTTTTTATAATATGCAAATTAGTTGCAGGTGTTCTTTTGGTACCACAAAAGTTTTGAACCTGGTCCCGAAAAGGTTTACACCGGCCCTGTAGAGAAGCGTTTTTCAACTTTTTTAATCTTGCGGAACCCTTGAAATTGGGTTGGGACCCGGCGGAACCACAAAGGAAATGTTGTTAACTCCTTCTGAATATCATTCTGAGGAAAAAATACACAGAGAAAAATGTGTAAAGCAATTTGGCTGTATAAAATAATAAGCAACATTGTGGGCCGTATGCATAGTCAACCTCCGGCGACTCTCCGAGGTTTTTCCGTCCGCCAGTTCTAAAATGCAGCGCAGAGACAATCGCCAACAAAATCCCGTATGCGCACGTATGGAGGTTTGCTGTAGGTGGTCAGTACTATCTCCGGAGATTCTCCAGCAATAGTCCAGTCATTCTAGATTTTTGATATAGGTTGTATAGTTTGACATTAGGACTGTCATTTTGTAACGAATTTCGCTAATTCGTAATGTAAATTAGTTTAAGTATTGTAATGGTTATCTTTCGTAGTATTAAAACCGCTTTTTAAATCGAATTTACGCTGGCCTGGAAAGCCTGTATGGCTATACGAGTATTTTTAATAACCAGTATAAGGGATACTGGTTTCCTGCAGCAGTTATACGTGGAGAAGGGGTTAGAATTTTGGTATATAAAGGCCCAGAAACAGCAACGAAAGGCAGAGCTGCATGCTGATTTTAGATTAGCTGCTCTCTCCCGTTCGCCGTTCCAGCCGACTCCGAAGCCGACCGTTTAGCAGACGCATGCTGATTAATACATTGGCTGCCTGTTTCAACGCTCCCGCCTTTGCCGAGACCGACCGTTCACTAGTGTTACCGTTCCTACACTTGCCCAGCTGAATAATAAGAAAATGCCACCCTAAGCACTTCAAGATTTTGATAAGTAATGATATAAATAAGCAGTCCCTTTGTTCAAGAGATCACTGTTAATCCAACTCTTAACTGTCAACATCGCGCTCGCGTGAACTACCGCTTTCGCGACCACTAACTTACTTATCAAGCTTTAAGTGATTAGTACCACCGAAAACCAAAACCGAAACACGTGAAAGACTTTCCATAAAGTGAAGTGAATCACAAAATATTACAAACCATTATTTTTAACCGTAACCATATACTTGTGCGTAGTTTTTAGACATTTTTGTGCTTTTTATAATAAATAAACTTTTTAAAAAAACAAACACTCGGTATAGACTTTGTAATTGGCGCAGTCGTGCGGATCTTTTGTGCGTGAATTATTGGATTTACCACCCTTCACGTTTGGATTTCAACCCTTCAACAAAACCGCAACCTACCCGATTTTGGACTACAACGTTGGACCAATGGAATCAATCAACATCATATTGCTGTAAGTACCTTTGATTTATTTTCGGCAATCCATTTCGCGATCCTTTTTACCTGTGCACCTCAAACCTATCAAGATTGAGACGTTTACTAGAGACATTTTGGAAGCTATTCTCGAAGTAGAAGCAAACAACCGTATCAAAAACATGGCAGAAATAAAACCAATACACCAAAATATGATACCCACCTTCAATGGAGACAAGAAAATGCTCGCAAATTACATCGAGGCGTGCGAATTCCTAATTGCTAAATTTTTAGCACCTAATCCCAATGACCTGGAGATGAAACTTGAACTCCTGATGATCTTCAAAGGAAAATTGGAAGGTATAGCGAGAGAGGCTATCAACGCAAATAGAAGACCAACCACCTGGCCGGAACTAAAAGAAATTTTAGTTCATAATTTCGGTGATAAGCGGTCAGAAGCCGTGATGGCATATGACCTGAATAATACTTTGCCGTTGCAGGGAGAAAGAATCCAACACTATGCTTCAAAAGTCAGAGCAACCCTATACGCTCTACTTTCGAAAATCAATCTAACCGAAGCAGACGAACAGAGAAGAAATATAAAAATCGAACAATACAACAACCTTGCCCTACAGACATTTTTATGTGGCCTGTACATGATCGATAGAGAACTCACCCAAGAAGTGAAAATAAAAAACCCAGTGGATATCGAAACAGCAGAAAGCTATGCATGCGAAATCGAAAATTTCAATACGCTACAAAATAGAAGAATAAGAGGTCTACAAAAAGGACAATCGAACAGCAAATACGTCAAAGAAACACAACCCATTGTAATTAAAACTCAACAACATCAATCAAATAATTATCGTCATCAACAATCACATCAATCGACATCCCGACCACAGAATTACCAGCCTAGAACAGGTAATTACCAACAGCATCAACAGCAACAACAAAACTCGATCCAGAGAAGACAACAATACATTCCACCAGCTCAAAATCTTCCAAGACCACAAGAAAGGTTCGCTCTTGCACCTGGTCAATATAATCAGCGATCAAACCAGCCTACACCTATGGACGTGGATACATCAGCTATCAAACGCCCTGGTTCATCTCTACAGAGACCAACAAAGAAATTTTGGCCCGCAAACGTGATGATCAACGAACAATATGAAGAAGAAGCCCCACCTGTAAATGACCGTGAACAAGTACAACAGGAATACCTTGACGATATACAAGAAAATGAAGAATATTATGAAGAAGAAAATTTCGAAGACGAAGAAGCAATTTACCAAGACTCCGTAAATTTTCTTACCGTCACCCCTGTCAACGAAGAAGGATAACCGGATATATTACATATGTCCCAACGCTCGATCCCAAACTACCGTATTTAAAATTCAATGGATTCAAAATTTTAATCGACACTGGCGCATCGAAAAGTTTAGTTAACTCGAAAATTTACAACCTAATGCAAGATTGTGCAGTAACTGAAGAATTTAAAATTCAAACACCGCATGGAGTAGAATGTGGATCAAAAGCTATACAAAATATTATGCCTGATATTTTTAAAGAAGATAAACAACACCTATTTTATTGTTTTGATTTTTCAACACAATACGATATGTTAATTGGAATGGATTTTATTACGAAAATAAAAGGAAAAATTGACACGGAACAAGAATTATTTGTAACACCCAAAGTTGAATTACCTTACTATACGAAGCTGACCGAGATAAAACTCCTACCAGGAAAATCTACCGTACTAGAGTATCAAGTTACCAACATGCTCGATGGATACGCTATCTTCCCAAGAAGCCTTACGGAAATAAACAAACAGCAGATTACGCTCGCACCAGAAGCGCTCGTCAAAGTAATGAACGGAAAAACATACGTGAGAATAAATAACCCCACGGAAGAATTATTTCATATGGATTATAAGAATCATCGAATTAAAGTAAAACCAATCGAAAGTTTTGAACAAAGAATAAATATAGGATACCGTAAAACCATGAAAGATAACAGAATTGAAGCAATGATTAATGACACTATTGAGAAAAATAATCTTAATATAGAAGAGGAATCAACTCTAAGAATTTTACTAAACAAATTTAAGGACATATTTTATGTAGAAGGCGAACCGTTAACTTTCACCCACCGGATCAAACATTCATTAAATATGAAGGACGATAAACCTGTCTACGTAAAAATGTACCGACAACCTATAGCGATGAAACAAGAAATTAAGAAACAAGTGCAAGATTTGCTTTCTCAAGATATTATACAGGAATCAATATCACCCTGGTCTGCACCCGTACATATAGTGACAACAGAAAAGGATGGAAGACTAAAACAAAGAATGGTAGTCGACTTTAGACAACTTAATAAAAATATGATTGAAGACAAATACCCAATACCAAACATAGCCGATATACTCGACAAGATAGGAAGGGGTAAATATTTTACATCCCTTGACCTTGCTAGCGGTTACCACCAAGTGGAAATGGAGAGGGATGATGCCCCTAAAACAGCATTTTCAACAGAGCAAGGACATTACGAATTCAAACGGATGCCCTTCGGGTTAAAAAACGCACCCGCCACTTTCCAGAGACTAATGGATAATGTTTTAAGAGGTTTACAAGAAGACACGTGCCTTGTTTACATTGACGACATAATAATTTATTCAACATCCCTTGATGAACATGTAAAGAAGCTAACAACTGTATTTACCAAACTACATGAAGCAAATTTTAAAATAAAATTGGAAAAGTGTAACTTTATGAAGAAAGAATTAAAATACCTTGGACATTTGATAACAGAAAACGGAGTAAAGCCTAACCCGGAAAAAGTCATCGCAATAAAAAAGTACCCAGTACCAAAAACAAGAAAGGAGATAAAATCATTCTTAGGACTTTTAGGATACTACAGGAAGTTTATCAAAAATTTCGCAGAAATTACGAAACCTTTTACACAATGTTTAAAGAAAAATGCTAAAATTAATATTACTACAGAATATCTTAACGCTTTCGAAAAATGTAAAAACTTATTAATCAACGAGCCAATTCTCCAACACCCAGACTTTGAGAAAGAATTTATAATAACAACCGACGCATCAGACGTAGCACTTGGAGCTGTGCTATCTCAAGGAACACCAGGATGTGACCGACCTATATGTTATGCATCAAGAACACTATCATCATCAGAAGAAAAGTATTCTACGATAGAGAAAGAACTATTAGCTATCGTGTACGCTGTAAGACAATTTAGACCCTATATTTATGGCAGAAAATTCACCCTGTACACAGATCATCGACCCTTAGTCTGGTTATGGTCATTAAAAGAACCAAATTCGCGACTTATGAGATGGAAAATCAAATTAGAAGAATTCAACATGGAAATCGTTTATAAAAAAGGAAAACTGAACCAAAATGCTGATGCATTATCAAGAATAAAACTAGAACAGTTAAATACATTGACAAACATTAATGACAACGATTCTCTCATTGTTGAAATAGATGATGAAGAATTACTCGAAATTATAAATGAACTTGGAATAAGTATAGAAGATAACAACGAAAATCCTGTACATGGAGTCGGAAGAAAAGAAATTAGAATGACTGATACACCCCCAGCAGAGGATAGTGATTCGGACACAATCCATTCGACCGCTACCAACGAACCGACAAAAACAATCGAAATTCAAGAAACTATTTTGGATAACAAAAGGAAACAATTTATTCTAACCACAGGAAATAATAATAAACTAGAAGTTCGATATAAACAAATCAGTGAAAGATATATCTATAACATAAAAATTCCAGAAAACAATACAGAAATTGAAATTTTTAATATCTTCAAGGAATACATGACTGAAAAACAAACTTATTATATATTTACCGAAAATGAAGAACTTTATCAACTTTGCTGTAAAGTATATTCTGAAAAAATGACAGACAATGGCCCTACGATTATTAGATGCACGAAACGAGCAGAAGTGATTGAGAACACAGAAACACAACTACAAATTATTTTAGACTATCACGAGGGAACTACAAATCATAGAGGCCTAGAAGAAACATTAGCCCACCTACAGAAATTTTATTACTGGAAAAAAATGCGTCACACAATCGAAAAAGTAATTAATAATTGTGCGACCTGCAAAAGGTGTAAATACAACAGACATCCAGAAGTGACACCTCTACCACTGACAGCCACTCCAGATGCACCTTTCGAAAAATTATTTATGGATCTATTCACAGTAGGGAAAGATAAATTTCTAACAATCATCGACACCTTTTCCAGATTAGGACAAGCAATACCAGTAAGTAGCAAAAACCCAACTGACATAGTTGACGCCTTACTGACGTATTTTAAATTCTATGGAACACCAGAACTAATACAAAGTGATCAAGGAACAGAATTTAACAACAAGTTAATTAAGGAACTAATGAAATTGCAGAAAATTAACATCAGATTTGGAACAGCAAAGAACCCCGAATCTCAAGCTAATGTAGAACGATTCCATTCTACATTATTAGAACATCTTAGATGCCTGAACGAGGGAGGAGAAACAAATTCCTTAACGAGGATGAAACTAGCAATTATCGCATATAATAACAGTATATCTTCCGCTACAGGATTAACCCCGAATGAAATAGTCTTTGGACATACAAAACTAAGGAATCCACTTGACTTATACTACGACGAAACATATTATGAAGATCAAACAAATCAACATAAACAGCGAATGAAAATTATGTACAATCGCATCAAACAAAAGGATCAACATAGAAAAGAAAAGACACAAGAAAAACAAAAAGAAAAAGTGAAACAATCTGAATGGAAAATAGACGAAATGGTTTACGTCAAGAACCTAACCAAAAGTAATAAAATACAAAAACCCTATTTTGGCCCTTTTAAAATATTAAATGTATTTGAAAACGACACCGTAGAAGTTGAAACAAAACGAGGAATCCAGCGATATCACACTCGATACCTAAAACATGGAATTTTTCCAGATGCCTCATCGCCGTCAACGTCGATGCAGCCATCACCTTAACTAAAATCAAAGAAGTCATCTTCCCTGTCTACATTGGGACAGTAGAAAATCAAATTTCATCATGGACTATAATCACCCAATACGACTTAGATCCACTATTCGAGGAAGTCAACCAAATTAATCAAAGATGTGAAGAATTTTACACACAATTGGAAAAAGCAAAAGAGAAAAATCATTACTATCAAGAATTAACTGGTCCGTTATCAGCACTGAAAACGACTCAAGAATTAATGAATAACAACAAGGAACAACTAAAACCTAATTTACGAAATAAAAGAGGACTAATCAATGCCTTAGGCGGAATAATCAAAGTTATAACTGGAAACTTAGACCAAGAAGACGCACATCAATACGATCAAGCAATAAACGCTTTGGAGGAGAATCAAAAGAGAGTTATAAAGACTCAAAAAGAACAAATATCCCTATCCTTAAAAGGAATGAAAGAATTTCAAGACAACCTAAAAATTCTACAGAAAAACCAAATTGTCATCAAATCAAGAATAATACAAATGGGAGTCGCCATGGAAAATTTTACAATATTTACTTTGGAAATTACAAAGAAGGTCAACCTACACTTTATTTTGCAACAACTGACAAGCAACATATTTACAATAAACTGGCTATTGGAAAGGATCATAACTGCAACGACTTTTGCAATGTTAGAAACATACCATCCCACGATGCTAGACATAAACAGCTTACTAGAAGAATTGATGCTAATTGAAACAAATCTGGAAAAAGAAAAACTACCTTTGCCCATAAGAAGAGAAAATATTTACGCAATGGAGAAGGCATTATCCATAAAAGCATTCAGAAAAGACAACAAATTAAATTTTTTGATTGAAATTCCCTTATGTGAAACTGAAACTTACCAATTCTATCGAATCCTCCCAATTCCACAGTTCTCCCAGAATATTACTAAAGTCCTAAAAATCAACAACCCTTACCTTGCCGAAAATAGTCTCAGGTATATCTCCATGAAGACACCATGCCTGGAAATCAAAGAAAAGAAGTTCCTGTGCGAAGCTACCAGCAGAGTACAAGACGAAGACTCCCCATGCGAATACAAACTACTAACGCACCAATATAAAGATGGACGATGTACCCATGAAGAAACAAAGAAAAGATCCCCAGAACTCACAAAGATCAGCAAGAACGAATGGTTATTGTTAACACCAAGAGAAGAAAGATTAACTACCACATGTGAAGATAGAAAAGAAGATAGAATCATCCACGGTACTCATTTAATCCAAATATCAGATGGATGTGATGTCCAATGGAACCAAGAAATTATGAAGACAAGATCAAAGATAATCCACAACAGACAGTTCCAGATCCACCCTCTGAAGATAGAAGAAACTCCTGAGAACATTCCACACTGGAAGCATGAAGACTTGAGTCTCCAGCTACTCCAATGGAAAGAGACGAACGAAACCAGAAATAGACTCACGGACCTCCAGAGAGACCTGGACACCATGGAAAAGATCCAACACCAATCAACCATTGGGACGGCAACAACATTTTTAATCATCGCTCTTATAAGTGTTTGTATTTATATCACTTATAAATGTTACAGAGCTAAAACACCAAGCAGCCCCACTCCTGAGGAGGGCGCCCAGACGGAAGCAGCTCACCCTTGGCTGCGTGCTTCCACTTAAGGGGGGAGGTGTTACCGTTCCTACACTTGCCCAGCTGAATAATAAGAAAATGCCACCCTAAGCACTTCAAGATTTTGATAAGTAATGATATAAATAAGCAGTCCCTTTGTTCAAGAGATCACTGTTAATCCAACTCTTAACTGTCAACATCGCGCTCGCGTGAACTACCGCTTTCGCGACCACTAACTTACTTATCAAGCTTTAAGTGATTAGTACCACCGAAAACCAAAACCGAAACACGTGAAAGACTTTCCATAAAGTGAAGTGAATCACAAAATATTACAAACCATTATTTTTAACCGTAACCATATACTTGTGCGTAGTTTTTAGACATTTTTGTGCTTTTTATAATAAATAAACTTTTTAAAAAAACAAACACTCGGTATAGACTTTGTAATTCTAGTTCTTCCGACTGAGCGCCGAAGCTGAAGGCCCCAGCTGTTCTCCACCGCCAGACAGCCTGCCGCCCAGCACTCAACCCGTCTATAGGACTGGTTTGTATTTTTACCAGTTATTTTTCCGGAGCGTGTTTTTTTCTTTGTACATTTTTATAGTGCTATTTTTCGACGAATGTTTATTTTCTTTTGCAAAACTTTTTCCGTATGCGAATGCTTTTCTTTTCTTTTATGTATATATATGTATATATATATATATATATATATATATATATATATATATAATATATATATATATATATATATATATATATATATATATATATATATATATATATATATACTGAAGATATTCTCGATAAGGGGAATTCGACGGGAGATAATAACTCTACTACTCTTTTCTCATTTAGCCAAGCTTTCGGCGTATTTTATTTCTACCGCCTTCATCAGGGCACTACAAATTGTACATACAAACAAATCAAAACCAACAATTAAAAAATGGTGAACAAAAACTTACATAATGTGAGGTACAAATAATTGTGCATCGTCTCAACCACACTAACATAACTACACTGTTACAATCATTAAAACTCTTTTGTCAATCCTGTTAATATTTATATAATAATTCGGATTCCGAACACACCACAGCATACTCCATTTCATGACATGTGTACTGTTTTTTCCCCTTCCATCAACGTGTTACCAATAGTCCCACCCCGGTCATTCTGTATTTTTAAATATCGTACTTTCAAAAAGTGATTGCGTCTTCGAATAAACTGTCACTATCGTATCTATTGTTATTTTTATGTTGCAGAAGTGTAAATACCGCTTAAATTTTTAATGTCAGACTTTTTGTTTATTGATTCTTTTCTATTATGTATGTGATACATTTCCAAAAAAGATATTTTGTAATAGTTAGGCTCCATATTTAACACTTTTGCTTCGTTATAATCGATTTTGTGCTGGTTTTCATTTACATGTATTGCCAGACTACATCTCTGTAAGTTGTTTTTGCTGTCACTTTTATGTCCTGCAATTCTGTTCTTTAATAATTGACTTGTTTGGCCTATGTAATATTTTTGACAATCCAGACATTTCAACTCATAAATCACATTAGACTGCATGAGAGTTGGTGTCTTATCTTTCAACCTACTAAAAATATTGTTAATACTTTTTATACTTCGTTTCGCAATTACGATGTTTTCCTGTTTAAAGATTTTTATAATTTTATTTGTTAAATTTGTAATGTCTAAAATTGACTGGTATTTTTTGTTATTTAATGTATTTATATTTTCTGGTAGGTGAGTATTCCTGTCTCCTGTTTCGTTTTTGTCGTGATTTGACGTTCTGTACAACAAATTAGTGACCAGCGCTCTTGGGTACGAGTTATGCATCAAAATCTGCTCCAACCCTCTCAAATTTTTTGCCCTATATTCTTCATTACTGATTGCTATGATTCTCTTTTTTATTTGCTTAATAAAGTTCACCTTCACTCCCATTGAGTGTTGCGAGTAAAAGTTGATGTACCTATTAGATGAGGTTGCTTTTTGGTACCAATCTAGTTTTAAATTACCTTCTATATCTCTAATGACCTTTGTATCTAGGAATGGTACTCCGTTATTGGTATCTTCTTTTTCTATTGTGAATTTTATATTTTGGTCGTAACCATTAAATATTTCAAGCATTTCATCTATATTATCTTCTGGTACCGCGGTTATGATATCATCAACAAACTTTTTCACAAATGGCACCTCAATATATTATGGATGCATTGCTCGATGAATGTTTGCCCAAGCTCTCATTTGAGGTGCCATTTGTGAAAAAGTTTGTTGATGATATCATAACCGCGGTACCAGAAGATAATATAGATGAAATGCTTGAAATATTTAATGGTTACGACCAAAATATAAAATTCACAATAGAAAAAGAAGATACCAATAACGGAGTACCATTCCTAGATACAAAGGTCATTAGAGATATAGAAGGTAATTTAAAACTAGATTGGTACCAAAAAGCAACCTCATCTAATAGGTACATCAACTTTTACTCGCAACACTCAATGGGAGTGAAGGTGAACTTTATTAAGCAAATAAAAAAGAGAATCATAGCAATCAGTAATGAAGAATATAGGGCAAAAAATTTGAGAGGGTTGGAGCAGATTTTGATGCATAACTCGTACCCAAGAGCGCTGGTCACTAATTTGTTGTACAGAACGTCAAATCACGACAAAAACGAAACAGGAGACAAGAATACTCACCTACCAGAAAATATAAATACATTAAATAACAAAAAATACCAGTCAATTTTAGACATTACAAATTTAACAAATAAAATTATAAAAATCTTTAAACAGGAAAACATCGTAATTGCGAAACGAAGTATAAAAAGTATTAACAATATTTTTAGTAGGTTGAAAGATAAGACACCAACTCTCATGCAGTCTAATGTGATTTATGAGTTGAAATGTCTGGATTGTCAAAAATATTACATAGGCCAAACAAGTCAATTATTAAAGAACAGAATTGCAGGACATAAAAGTGACAGCAAAAACAACTTACAGAGATGTAGTCTGGCAATACATGTAAATGAAAACCAGCACAAAATCGATTATAACGAAGCAAAAGTGTTAAATATGGAGCCTAACTATTACAAAAGATCTTTTTTGGAAATGTATCACATACATAATAGAAAAGAATCAATAAACAAAAAGTCTGACATTAAAAATTTAAGCGGTATTTACACTTTTCTTCTGCAACATAAAAATAACAATAGATACGATAGTGACAGTTTATTCGAAGACGCAATCACTTTTTGAAAGTACGATATTTAAAAATACAGAATGACCGGGGTGGGACTATTGGTAACACGTTGATGGAAGGGGAAAAAACAGTACACATGTCATGAAATGGAGTATGCTGTGGTGTGTTCGGAATCCGAATTATTATATAAATATTAACAGGATTGACAAAAGAGTTTTAATGATTGTAACAGTGTTGTTATGTTAGTGTGGTTGAGACGATGCACAATTATTTGTACCTCACATCATGTAAGTTTTTGTTCACCATTTTTTAATTGTTGGTTTTGATTTGTTTGTATGTACAATTTGTAGTGCCCTGATGAAGGCGGTAGAAATAAAATACGCCGAAAGCTTGGCTAAATGAGAAAAGAGTAGTAGAGTTATTATCTCCCGTCGAATTCCCCTTATCGAGAATATCTTCAGTATTAATTGACGACAGTGAATCCTTGTGAATATTAATTAGAGATGGGGTTTTATCAAGAAATTTCAACAACTTATGGCTTCCAAACAACAACAAAGCTAAAGAAATGGAGCAAATTAAATATCAAATTGGCATCGGCAATCAATCAACGTATATTTCTACACGAATGCAAGAGAAAAGGACTCAAACCAAGGCACATCTCCCAGAACACAAAACACCTATTCCAGCTATTTGACGGCAAGCAGAGAAAATTGATGAAGAACATCCAGGAATTTGACAGCAAGTTGATAGTTAAGATTTTAAACTTTGAAATTCAGTTTACTATTAGTAAAATTAATCAAATTAAGGAGGGACAGGAAGTAATTATAAATAGTTTAAAGAATATTAATCAATTAACTTTAAGGGAGTTCATAGGTCGACAAATAGTGCTATATAACAAAAAATTTCACAAAGTTAAACAGTCAAATTTAAATAAAATTAAAAACTTAGAGGACAATCAAATTCAAAGAGCTACTTTTCAGGGGGGATGGATAAAGAACTGTACAACAGTAGAGCTTCCGGGGAATGTTGCCAGCATCTTAGCACTGGGACCCAAATTCACACTTCCTGTGGAATCAAAAGAGATTCCAATAGATAAACTGCTAGCTGATGTTGAGCACATTCTAAATAACGTAGATAATGACAAGAGAGACATGTATAGGGCCAGAATAACAAATGTAATTACAAATCACTTAATTTCTCAAAATAAGATAACTAGTCCACTGAAAATGAATTATAATGTAACAAAAAACTTTTTGAAAGAGCACAAAGAATTAATAGTAACTAAAAGTGACAAAGGAGGAACAACAGTAGTGATGTATAGTGATGAATATAATCAAAAAATGCTCACTATACTCGAAGACAAAAAAGTGTTCAAACAACTCAAGTCTGATCCTACGCAAAGTATACAGACAAAAGCGAATAGATTGGTTTCAGAATTAATAAATAAGGAAGTTATTACACCAGAACAAGGAAAAAAACTAAAGACTTATAATTCAATATGCCCAAAGATTTACGGTAATCCAAAAATTCACAAGGACAACATGCCCCTCAGGCCTATAGTTTCAGGAATCCAAAGCCCCACCTCGTATATTGCCCAATTTACCGCACAGATTTTAAACAATGCTTATAACACAGAAAATCAATATTATACGGGTGATACATTCAAATTTGCAGAATTCATGAAAAATAAGACAATACCAAGAAGCTATAGGGTAATATCACTAGACGTAGTCAATTTATTTGGTAACATATCTAAAGAATTAACAGTTAGAATCATACAGAAAAGGTGGAACACGATTAAGGATTTTGCGAAGAATGTAACTGAAGCAGAGTTTATAAATTTAATAACATTTGTATTGGATAACAATTATTTTTCATTTAGGGATAATTACTATGTGCAGATTTTTGGTTGTGCGATGGGGTCGAAACTGAGTCCAATCTTGTCTCAATATATTATGGATGCATTGCTCGATGAATGTTTGCCCAAGCTCTCATTTGAGGTGCCATTTGTGAAAAAGTTTGTTGATGATATCATAACCGCGGTACCAGAAGATAATATAGATGAAATGCTTGAAATATTTAATGGTTACGACCAAAATATAAAATTCACAATAGAAAAAGAAGATA
Source organism: Melinopterus prodromus (assembly GCA_964023965.1). Classification (NCBI taxonomy): domain Eukaryota; kingdom Metazoa; phylum Arthropoda; class Insecta; order Coleoptera; family Scarabaeidae; genus Melinopterus; species Melinopterus prodromus. The sequence goes on from CAXIES010000165.1 coordinate 40,722, forward strand.
CCAATAACGGAGTACCATTCCTAGATACAAAGGTCATTAGAGATATAGAAGGTAATTTAAAACTAGATTGGTACCAAAAAGCAACCTCATCTAATAGGTACATCAACTTTTACTCGCAACACTCAATGGGAGTGAAGGTGAACTTTATTAAGCAAATAAAAAAGAGAATCATAGCAATCAGTAATGAAGAATATAGGGCAAAAAATTTGAGAGGGTTGGAGCAGATTTTGATGCATAACTCGTACCCAAGAGCGCTGGTCACTAATTTGTTGTACAGAACGTCAAATCACGACAAAAACGAAACAGGAGACAGGAATACTCACCTACCAGAAAATATAAATACATTAAATAACAAAAAATACCAGTCAATTTTAGACATTACAAATTTAACAAATAAAATTATAAAAATCTTTAAACAGGAAAACATCGTAATTGCGAAACGAAGTATAAAAAGTATTAACAATATTTTTAGTAGGTTGAAAGATAAGACACCAACTCTCATGCAGTCTAATGTGATTTATGAGTTGAAATGTCTGGATTGTCAAAAATATTACATAGGCCAAACAAGTCAATTATTAAAGAACAGAATTGCAGGACATAAAAGTGACAGCAAAAACAACTTACAGAGATGTAGTCTGGCAATACATGTAAATGAAAACCAGCACAAAATCGATTATAACGAAGCAAAAGTGTTAAATATGGAGCCTAACTATTACAAAAGATCTTTTTTGGAAATGTATCACATACATAATAGAAAAGAATCAATAAACAAAAAGTCTGACATTAAAAATTTAAGCGGTATTTACACTTTTCTTCTGCAACATAAAAATAACAATAGATACGATAGTGACAGTTTATTCGAAGACGCAATCACTTTTTGAAAGTACGATATTTAAAAATACAGAATGACCGGGGTGGGACTATTGGTAACACGTTGATGGAAGGGGAAAAAACAGTACACATGTCATGAAATGGAGTATGCTGTGGTGTGTTCGGAATCCGAATTATTATATAAATATTAACAGGATTGACAAAAGAGTTTTAATGATTGTAACAGTGTAGTTATGTTAGTGTGGTTGAGACGATGCACAATTATTTGTACCTCACATCATGTAAGTTTTTGTTCACCATTTTTTAATTGTTGGTTTTGATTTGTTTGTATGTACAATTTGTAGTGCCCTGATGAAGGCGGTAGAAATAAAATACGCCGAAAGCTTGGCTAAATGAGAAAAGAGTAGTAGAGTTATTATCTCCCGTCGAATTCCCCTTATCGAGAATATCTTCAGTATTAATTGACGACAGTGAATCCTTGTGAATATATATATATATATATATATATATATATATATATATATATATATATATATATATATATATATATATATATATATATATATATATATATATATATATATATATATATATATATATATATATATATATATATATATATATATATATATATACAGTTTATCTGTGACCAAGACGCGCGGTGCGTCGAAACGTCAGATGCTATTTTGTCAACAAGTTTTTTAAAATGTTTTGTTAGTGTACGTTTTAGTTTAAGTGTATTTACGTGCAAAACCTGTAAAGCCTCTAACCCCAAACAAATAAACAATTTTAATAATTTGACAAGGCTAATTAATTTGATTTTATTTTGTTAAAAAACATAAATCATCAACTACTATATATATATAGGTGCCCCCTGAATTATGTATTTTGATGGTTCACGATAATGGTCCGACGATAAAATGATTTGTTAAGAACAAGCGAATTTTATTCAATAGTTTTATCTTCAGATTATATATATATATATATATATATATATATATATATATATATATAGATATATTTATTATTTGGGTATTCGACCAATCAAAGAAAAGAACAGAACTCTCTTTTGTAAACTGCTATATTTCGGACCTGATTGGGTCCTTCATCAGGCAATTGGCTCTACAAATCAATTAAAACAGAACACAGGGCGAAATTTTCATTTGTCACAACTTACATGGAGTTCAATGAGGCGGCAAGCGACGAGCAACGAGAGACATCACTAAATACGACGAATTACAACAACATTTAACATATTGGGGGTGTAAATAAGTTATCTCTATTAATAGAGATAACTTATTTACACTCTATTAATAGAGATAACTTATTTACACCCCCAATATGTTAAATGTTGTTGTAATTCGTCGTATTTAGTGATGTCTCTCGTTGCTCGTCGTTTGCCGCCTCATTGAACTCCATGTAAGTTGTGACAAATGAAAATTTCGCCCTGTGTTCTGTTTTAATTGATTTGTAGAGCCAATTGCCTGATGAAGGACCCAATCAGGTCCGAAATATAGCAGTTTACAAAAGAGAGTTCTGTTCTTTTCTTTGATTGGTCGAATACCCAAATAATAAATATATCTTGATACCCACGACCGAATAACCACAATTTCTTGCTATATATATATATATATATATATATATATATATATATATATATATATATCTTTTGTTTGCGTTTACGATAATAAAACCTGATTTGAATTGAACTTCGTAAACTGCTTGATTTATTTCGAAGAACACTGGATCTCCGACTGAAGCAACCCGATCAGGTAAGACGAAGGGACTAAAGAAACCGACGTCGTTACATAATTGGCGCCCGAGCAGGGACCGAAAAAAACCGAAAAAAACCGAAAAAAACCGAAAAAACCGAAGAAAACCGTAACAAGAGTAAGAAGGTCCGATACGCACTTTCTAACAATGCCGAACGTCACGCTAGATGCATGGATATGTAGACTACCGCAATCCGAGCTTGAAGCCATTCTGAGAGGCTTACATATCGACACCTCTGGAACCCAAGATGAGTTGAGGAGGCGGTTCCAAGCCTTTGCAGTATCAAGGGAAAGTAAGCAAGTCGAAGGCCCAAGACGCAATGGTTGTAGCGGCGGAATGTCTAGTGTAGCAGTGTGCGAGCGTATTATTAAGTGTCGTCTACATTTCAGTGGGGATAGCGATGCGATTTCGTTCCTCAAAAGAGTTAGGGATTTCCAAGAAAAGTATGAAATTGCTGGAAGCAAAATGTTAGTAACTTTACCCGAAATACTGAGAGGCAAATGTTTACTGTGGTACCGTAATAATAAATGTACGTGGGAAACATGGAATGATTTCGTGGAACACTTCAAACTAGAATATTTTCCGCCCCGATATAATAAAATAATAAAGGAGGAAATTTGGCCGGAAACCGCTACGGTCAACAATACCACGACGGTAAAGTTGGATAACCCAGAGCGTTTGTGTTTGCGATACGGCATTGAAGAGGTTTCAACAAAATTTGATACGACCGACGCTATTGAGAATGAAGCTCCTTGCATGACCGGCAAACTACAATATTTGACTGCGCGATATACTCTCGCATTAGAGGAAGACTTTAGGGTCAACGGAGAGAATTATCAGCTGAACGTAGTATCAGTATCAAATGATTCGCAGACTGTCATAGATTCGACTGTATCTGTTGTGCAAAGTACTGGTAGTTTAGAAAGGTACGATGCTGAGATAGTATTACCTACTGATACTGATGATAGTGGTTCTGGAGTAAATATGAAATCTAACCGGTTTAAACTCGAAGAGGTAACCGCCGAAAATGACACACCCGAGGAGAAGGGTAAAGAAACCGCCGAGAATTACGCACCCGAGGAGAAGTGTAAGGAAACCGCCCAGAAAACAAAAGGAGAACCAGAAGTTGCCCAACTACGGATGGCGCTGCAGCGTATCGAGGAGGAGAAACGCCTCATGATGGACGAGATCATCCAGCTTAAGGAGATACTGAAACGCGAGGTCGCCCAGGCTGAAAAGGATTGTGAGACGTGCTCGAAAATATTAGAGGAAGAGGTTAAAGAGGAGGATGTGGGGGAAGGCGATCGGCAACCGGTTACTTTGAAGAGGGTACGGGAATTGGAGCTGGAGCTTGCGCAGGTTAAGTTGGCGAAAGTTGAAGCGGAATGCCAGAATCAGGATTTAACCCAAAAGTTGCGATCGACCGAACAAGAATTAAGCACCGCGAAAAATTCTTGGCCACCCTGGTTGAGTAAAACGTTAACCTCGATAAAAGAAGTTGCTGAAGGCACTGCTGAGAAACCGGATGCTGACGATGAAAAAAATGTAGAAGTAGAGTCGAATGATATAGAAGAAGGAAAAGACCACAAGGAAGACGATAGGTTGACGACTCAGATGACGAGAAGAGGGAAAGAAGGGAAAATGAATAGAGGAAGAAGAAGCAACCGCGGCCGGC
>CAXIES010000166.1:0-35078 GCA_964023965.1 Melinopterus prodromus
CTAGTTTTATTTTATGTGTGACAGGTTTTGCGGTAGTACATTATTTACATACGCATAAAACAACTATTCTTGAATTCGCCGATTTCAACCCAAATTGCACCGTCTGGTGCACTGGTTATGGGTGCAGGACATAGCTGTAGTCCATGATATAAGGAATTACAGAAGATATGATATTGCGCAGGTTGGCCGCCATACTGTTACGTCAATCGATAATAGTTCACGAATATATGAGTGTTAGTTCGCCATGTGCTGAATGTTGTCTAGGTTTTCTTGAAAGGTATTATTCTATGAGGTCTGCAATGTTTGGGTGTACTAGTGACGATAAATTGAAACATTACAAGAAGGGGGATGTGAGAATTTATCAAGTATCTTAGTCCCAGAGTTAAGTGTTCTATAGTTACATAGCTGAGAAGAAAAATTAGATGTGGATTAATTCATCATTAAACTTCTCTAATAATATGTACTATATTCCTAAAAATTAGGTACATACTTTTCGTACTATTTGTAAGTTATTTCAATTTTAAAATACAACCGTTTTTGTACTATTATTTTGTTGCTGTATGTCTTTTGTCTTGAATATAATTTTGAATGCTGCAACCTCGTGTTGATGCTTGTAACTTTACATACGACTTACCGGTATTTATTAGTTTAACCTTACAGATATATATATATATATATATATATATATATATATATATATATATATATATATATATATATATTAGGAGAAAGGAGAAAGGTAATTTGTCGGGCAATTCCGTCATACGAAGAAGCAACCGTAGACACGTGTTTCGGACTATTAGTCCTCATCAGTACGGTATAGCCAAGGAGTAAGATGGACACTCAATGGAAAAAACACTCAAATGGAGACCATAAGGGGGGTGCCCAGATATATATATATATATATATATATTCAAGGTTAATTATCGGGGAAAAGGTCATAAATACAGCTACTCTATTTTCCAATTACTTCGATATATTTCGCCAAAATCATGTCGGCATCTTCAAGAAGAATCACTACAATTACAATGTTAAATTAGTATCGTAAAAACATCAAAACAAACGAATTCGGGTCAATATACAACTTACGCTAGAGTATTAGTTCATGCACATAGTTTATTACGTGCATGAGATGTTGATAATAATTCTAAAGGTTCATTCGTTATCGCGTGTATAATGAGGAAGCTGTACACCTCTTTCTTCTCAGCTCCACTAACACTTGCTCCAAATTCAATGTCAAACTCTAAAAACCAAGACAAGAACAACAATTAGAATCAGAGACAAACACATGAGACCATCAAACAACATACCGGGTTCTGATACCATCCAATACACAATGTGTATTGGAAAACCCGGTATGTTGTTTGATGGTCTCATGTGTTTGTCTCTGATTCTAATTGTTGTTCTTGTCTTGGTTTTTAGAGTTTGACATTGAATTTGGAGCAAGTGTTAGTGGAGCTGAGAAGAAAGAGGTGTACAGCTTCCTCATTATACACGCGATAACGAATGAACCTTTAGAATTATTATCAACATCTCATGCACGTAATAAACTATGTGCATGAACTAATACTCTAGCGTAAGTTGTATATTGACCCGAATTCGTTTGTTTTGATGTTTTTACGATACTAATTTAACATTGTAATTGTAGTGATTCTTCTTGAAGATGCCGACATGATTTTGGCGAAATATATCGAAGTAATTGGAAAATAGAGTAGCTGTATTTATGACCTTTTCCCCGATAATTAACCTTGAATATAATTTAGAAGGTCGAGAATCTATTTAGAATAGTAGAGATGGGGTTTTATCAGGACATTCAAGTTAACTATGGCGTAGAGACGGTCAGAACAATGAAGATGTGGGCCAATAACGACAAAAAGCTTGCTAATTCAAGAAATAGAGTGATATTCCTGCTACGGTGTAAAGCACATGGGATACTTCCGAATCACATTCAACATAGCTACAAGGGTATCATGTCACTAGTCACGGCTCAGGACACCACACTGTCGGGTAGGGCAGTACGGCTGAACGACCGAATAGGTGAAAAGATCTTGAAGATGGAGATTGAGGCTGTTAATCGGAAGGTTCGACGACTTGCACGGGCGATGGTTTTGATACAAGCAGACTTACGCGAGGCTCTGCCATACCATGTTCTGGAGGGATTCAGGACTAACCGTGTTTTGTCCTACGATAATTATTTTCGCTCGATAAGGAAGAATAACCAGAAAAAGTTTGTGTATCTGGTATCAAAAATAAAAAAGAAACGGTACTTCAACAATAACTCTACATGGATAGTGAACAAATCATCGTTACAAGTTCCGGATGATATAATGGACTTCCTCTCACTAGGACCAGGTTTTGCAGTTCCGGGACGACCGGAGAACCGGACTATATACCAATTTATCTCGGAAGTGGAGGCAATCCTGGAAGATGTAGGTCAGGACAAGGTAGAGGTGGTTAGAGCTAGGGTGGCAAATGACATAACCAATTTCATCACCCGAGAACGTCATCAAGTTCCACATGAGTTGAATAAACTTTATAACAAGGTTAAATTCTTCCTTAGTTCTAATCCAGCGTTGTGTGTCTTGAAATCAGACAAGGGAAATGTCACGGTTTTATTGGATAAGGAGGATTATAACAACAAAATTATTGAACTTCTACAAGATGCACAGACTTACCGCGAGCAGACTACTCACTCTTTGTTTACGTTTCAAAGCAAGAACAATAAGTTTGTAAAAAAGCTGCTGACAAATAAATGCATAACAACGGAGGTGAGTCGTGAACTGACCATATATAACTCGGTCTATCCAAAGTTGTATGGCCTACCAAAAATACACAAAGCGGAGGTCCCTCTTAGACCAATAGTGTCTTGTGTGGGTGGTACCACATATGCATTGGGTAGACATCTTGCACAGATACTTACGCAAGCCCTTGCTGAGAGGACGGATTACAATGTCAGGGACACATTTCATTTTGTGGACAGGATGCGCGGTAAGATCCTCCCCCCCCGGATATGTGATAGTGTCATTGGACGTCGTCTCGCTATTCACGAACATCCCTGTTGATTTGGTGACGAAGATCATAATAGACAGATTCAATGTGATAGAACAACATTGCAGTTTCACGAAGGAATTGCTTCGAGAGGCGCTGGCTTTTGTCTTTGAGAACTGTTATTTTATGTATGACAAGAAAATCTATCGACAGGCGCAGGGTGTACCGATGGGAAGCCCAATTTCACCGATACTGGCAACCTTAGTTATGGATGAACTCCTCGACTCGGTAAGTAGTATTCTACCATACCAGTTCCCCTTCATTTGTAAATTTGTGGATGATATTGTTTGTACTATCCCTCGAACAATGATAGAACTAACCTTAAATGCGTTCAACAGCTACCACACAAGACTACAGTTTACAATAGAATTGGAAAGAGACGGTATGGTCCCATTTTTGGATACCAAGGTTATAAGAGATTTGGACCAAAATGTAAAACTTGATTGGTATCAAAAAGATATGTCATCTAATCGTTTCTTAAACTATTATTCAAACCATACCCTAAAACAAAAGATCAATACTGTGCTGGGAATGAAACGCCGAGTCGAGAGGATCAGTAATCCTGAATGAATAAAACCAAACTTAAAAAAAAAAAAAATTGAAACATATTTTTAGCAATAATGGTTACCCTTGCTCACTGCTGGACAAATTGTTGTTTAAAGAGACAACCCAGACCCAAAATATGGAAACGACTCAAGCAAATACTATTAAATACAGGAAACTGATGAAACTGGGTGACCTCACTGACTCAGTTATAAGAACTATAGCACCAGTTGTGGAGACCAAGATAGTTAAATATAATGGAACTATGCTCGGAAACTTATTTAGCAGATTAAAGGATACAACACCAAACCAACATAAGTCCAACGTTATTTATAGCATAGCTTGCACGATATGTCCAAATTCCTATGTGGGCCAAACTTCACAGTGGTTAAAACAAAGAATAACACAACACCGGAGTGATGCTAAACATAATAAAAGATCATGTGCCTTGGCCGCACACACTAATGATAAGGACCACATTTTTGATTTTGAGAACGTGAAGGTATTAGACATGGAATTGAATAAAAGAAGAAGATTATTCAAAGAAATGTATCACATTCGTAATGGTAATTCGCTAAATTTTAAGACTGATACTAATAACCTAAGCAATGTTTATAGTTATATATTTCATTTGATCAGCAATTAGTTGTTTAAATACTTCATGTAATTCACTGTTCTCTGTTCTGTTTTTAGGTTGTTGTGTTTCCTGTACTGCTGGGATTGTTTTGTCGTGTGATGTGTACTGTTGGTAACCCTGACTTCCATCCTTTCGCTTGACGTTGTGTACGTGCTTAACCTCAAATACTACCGCGTTTTCGTATAAGTGGCGTTATATATTGGTTGTCTGAATGAATTGCCGTTGTGATGTGTATTGGATGGTATCAGAACCCGGTATGTTGTTTGATGGTCTCATGTGTTTGTCTCTGATTCTAATTGTTGTTCTTGTCTTGGTTTTTAGAGTTTGACATTGAATTTGGAGCAAGTGTTAGTGGAGCTGAGAAGAAAGAGGTGTACAGCTTCCTCATTATACACGCGATAACGAATGAACCTTTAGAATTATTATCAACATCTCATGCACGTAATAAACTATGTGCATGAACTAATACTCTAGCGTAAGTTGTATATTGACCCGAATTCGTTTGTTTTGATGTTTTTACGATACTAATTTAACATTGTAACTGTAGTGATTCTTCTTGAAGATGCCGACATGATTTTGGCGAAATATATCGAAGTAATTGGAAAATAGAGTAGCTGTATTTATGACCTTTTCCCCGATAATTAACCTTGAATATATATATATATATATATATATATATATATATATAAACGTACGAAATATCGTGGGAATTCGGTCAGAAGGGCGTTTTAAAGGAAACTCCTTTTATCTTCGTTCAAATTTTCGTTTTAATTAAAAACTTCATCAGGAAACAAGCTGCATTATACAAAACAAACACTTCAGTATACACAGAAACCGTGACAATTATAAGCAGACAAAAAAATATAAATACTTTTAATTAATTCTCTACTTACAATTAGAGTCGTGAAAAAACTGCTAAAAGAAATCAGCGTCATCGGAAGCAACAAGCCAACGTATCCCAGCCAATTAACAAAAGAACGCACAAGAACATCACTATATAAACAAACTAAAATCACACGGATACATGTCAATGTGTGAAAGAAATAACAGGTTATGATAGAACATACACATTGAATAGCGCGCGACGAATCAACTTCGAACGCCAGGGCCACCAACCTAAACCGCATCGTATACAAACATTTTAAAACTTATGGTTGATCAAAAACGAATAAATAGTGCTCAATTGACTCGTGTCTGATTTAAAATTTAAACAACTGTTTCTGTTTGCCTGAATATGAAACATTTCCAGAAAAAGTCTGGATTTATAATTATTTTCCGTGGTCACAATTTCGGTGTCGTCCCACCTCATTACGTGGTCACAGTCAATTGCATGCTGTGCTACTACACAGTTTTTTCTTCGTAATTTGGTATCACTTTTATGCAAGGCAATACGCGACTTAAGCCACTGACTAGTCTGACCAAAATATTTCAGTGGACAACCACCGCACGGAATGCAATAAATAACGTTAGACCTCAACCATTGGGGAGTCTGATCTTTAATATTAGAAAACAAATTACTCACACTCTTCTTGGCACCGACAACAACACGGAAATCATCTTTCCTGAACAACCCAACCAGCTTAGAAGAAAGACCATTAATTTGAGTAAGCTTTTTATACTTGACCCGAGCAACACTACACCCGTCATCCGTCGCACCATCCCGAAAGGGGCTATTAAAAATCAGCTTCTGAACCAAAGATCTGGGGTACCCGTTGTTCATGAACGTCTCACTCAAATCTCGCAGGTTTTTGTCAGTAAACGAAGGATCACCAATGTGCACAACTCTATTTCTCATTGCTATAATCGTGTTAATCTTTTGACTCATCGGGTGACTTGAGAAAAAGTTTATATAAGTTAAGGTCGTTGGGGCCGAAACTAAGTTTTTAAAACAGTTGTTGGTGTAGAAACGACTTTATTGGTTTGGTAGTTACAGGTGAAGGTTTATACATAAATGGCTAACTCTACTTAGACGCTAAGGCTATTTATTAACTTTCTTATCTAAATGCCGCGCTTGCATATCCTTTGTTCTTCTATTACGCGTCTTCATATGTGGTGGCACATAACTCCTCCCGCACTAGAAGGGACGTTCTCCTGGACGTCTTCTTTGCCCTTTGTAGTTCTTCTTCTCTTGATGATTATAATAACGCGCTTACAAACCATAAAATATCAGCAATACAACAAGTACAAATATTACATAAGTCAATGTTGACGATCTAGTAGTTATCGTATTGAAATGTTCAAATTTAGAAGTATTATCATTCACAAATTCAGTTAAGTTATACAATACAGTTTTAGGTTGTTTTTCAATTGTTATATTATTAACTTTTAATTGTAACGCAAAGTTTCTAGGTAAATTATTAATTTTAAAATAATTCTGTATAATTGAACCTTTAATGTCATATTTACAGTTATCTTTATTGATTATTTGGTACAATCCTTGGATTGTTCGAACACGTGTTAATTTTTCACAAATTTCTTTTATCTCTGTGGGTTCTCTAGCAATTACAATTCAATTATTCAATTATTTCAATTATTTCACATGATTTGACAATTACTTCATAGAATTTACAATATTTTAAATCGCTGTGAGTTATAATATTTAATTCGCAACTTTCCTTGTTATAATGATTAATCTGATTAAAACAGAGATATTCATGTTGACGTATGACAATGCATTTTTCAGTCATCAAAATGTATGTATCATCATTAGCTGCTATAAATCTTGAAGATGGTTCAACTTGTGCATACGTATTGTTGACTGGGGTTGGCAAAGGATACAACTCAAAGTATTGATATTCCTGATTATCGATCATTGGTATCTGAAGTATGAAGACATAGATATTTCTTTTCTGATAGGCCTTAATTGTGATTAGGGATTCAATTAAGTAATAGTTCTCTTTTAAAACTTTAAAGGGGAATTTATGGTCCTTAGCCAAATGAACTTGTTCAATCTCATTTATTAATTTTTCTGGGGATATTAACAAAGAATGTAAAATATTTCTCTTAGCTAAGTCAATGATACCGATAATGTCTTGTAATTTATTATTAAATTCTTCCAAACATCTTATTTGCATATTAATAATTTCGTGTTGTTCTATCTTGTTATATTCATCATTTATGTCATTAATTGCTTGACTTACAGATTGAAAATTATCATTAATTTTGTCATTAGTATCGTTCAAATATTTTATTGTTTTAAAATAAACCTCTGACATTTGGGATTGTGATTGTTGCAATTCGTGTATTACTTGGTCATAATGTTCGGCATCAGTTTGATCTAGATTTCCGGTAACAAGTTTGATTATACTTCCCAATATATTTATTAACCCTCGTTTAGTTTTTAAATTTAAGTTTAATGCTTGCATTTTATATTCAATGTCCTCTTGTAATTGTTGTAATAAGTCAGTTCCTACAGTTTCTTGTAACTTATGATTATAATGATTATAATTATTTTTATGGTTATAATATAAGGTTAATACATCACCTAAATCTATTTGCGTAATCAGCTCAAAATATAGTCGGCTGTTATAAGCGATTCCCAATCGTACTGGTAAAACTCCAGCTGCGTTCTGTATTTCTTCTATGGCACTGTGGCATCTTGTAATGATGCACCTGCAAGATTTCGTAATTTCAATTCCTTTATATGCGAAATTCTTGTTCTTAATTTAGTACCGCGCCCTGGTGTTAATTCTACTTTATTGTTTTCTAGTAGTCTACTGACAGTATATGGGCCTTGATACAATACTTTCGATTTATTACCCTGTTGTTGGGTCTTCCAAAATACTTCCGTACCTACAGTAATTTTCGGTTCAATTGTTCCTTCATTCCTTTTTGCTATTACTCTTTCCTTATTATTTTGTTGTTGCTGTTTTACATTAGTGTATAGAATTTTTGTTAAATCTTTGTGCTTTTCTACATAATCTTCGTAATATTTTTGTTCATAGGCAATATTGATTGGGTCTGTACTTTTGGTTCTTCCGTACTTTAATTCAAAAGGTGTAAACTTAGTGTGAGGATTAATAGTCGAATTGTACGCTAAAATTGCGCGTTTCATTGCAATTCCGTTTCTAATTTCTTTATCCATTAATTTCAGTAAACGAAAATGTTCAATAAGCGTAGAGTGTAATCGTTCGACAGGGGAATTGGACTCATGATGGCCAACAGTTGTAAAATGGGTTTCAACTTTATATAATTTCATTATTTCCTGTATTACTTTATTTTTAAATTCTGTTCCGTTATCGCATATTATTTTCTTTGGTGATCCGTATTTACTAAAATGGTCTGTTATATTTTCCGCAATGGTAATCGAATTTTTATCACTAACTTCGTAAGCTTGTGCAAATTTTGAAAATGTATCAATTACTGTTAAAAATATTGAATTATCAATTCTGAATAAATCAATGTGCAATAATTCCATTGGTCCTGATGACGTTTCTGTTATCTGTAAAGTTGCTTTAGGAGGGTTTCTATCGTATTTTGTACGTTGACAATGTTCACATGTATTTATTGATTTAGCCACCATTTGTTGGAGATTTTTCCAAGAATAATTTCGTTTAATTCGTTCAATAGTTTCAGTAATACCTCTATGATTGCTTTTTCCTTCATGACATTGCGAAATAATTTCTAATTGTCTTTCTCTATCTTTAATGATTTCTACTCTTCGTAAACATCTAATTAATTTTATGCCATGGTTAACAAATTTTTCTAAGTAAATTTTACAAATCAATTGATAAAGTTCATCATTACAGTAAATATAGAGTGTTTCATCATTACCATAATCTCGAAATATTCCAAAAATTTCATCGTACGCCTTGTCTTTATTTACATGACAGACATACATTTTTGTGTTACCTAACGTTATGTCTATGGAAGTTGGTAAATTATGAGAGTAGAAGAAAAATTGCCTTGGTTTTGTATCAATTGGATCGTTTGTGATTGGAATTGATTCCTGATGTTCTGAAATTTGGTTACTGTTTAAACTACCCTCGCTATTTTGATCTTCTTGTGCATTAATTGACATGTTATCTATCGCATTGATTTCCATTCTGCTCAAAGCGCATCAGCGTTTGTGTTATTTTTGCCCTTTTTATAAACTATTTGATAATCGTACTCTTGCAAGTAAAGTTTCCATCTCTGTAATTTCAAATTGTTATCTTTCAAATTGTGTATCCAAAGTAAGGGTTTGTGGTCAGTGACTAGGGTGAATTTGGATCCATAAACATAGGGCCTAAATTGTTTACAGGCATAAATAATCGATAACATCTCTTTTTCTGTAGTTGAATATCGAATTTCCGATTTTGATAAAGTTCGGGAAGCATAAGCAACAGGTTTATCGTTACCTATTTTTCCTTGACTCAAAATTGCGCCAATTGCAAAGTTACTGGCATCGGTTGTTATGACAAACGGTTCCTCAAAATTTGGATACTTTAGTATAGGATCATTGCATAATAAAGTTTTACATTTTTCGAAGCATGCCCTATATTCATCATTAATAATGACTTGCTGATCTTTGGCGAGACATTTTGTCATTGGCTTAAGAATTTTATCGTAATCTTTAATAAACTTCCGATAATAACCTAACAATCCTGTAAATGATTTTATTTCTGTTTTGGTTTTAGGAATAGGATATTTTTTAATTGCCTCAATTTTTGATGGGTCTGGTTTTACTCCGTCACTAGTAATTAAATGACCTAAATATTTTAACTCTTTCTGCATAAACTCGCATTTATCCAGTGAGATCTTAACTCCATTTTCTCGTAAACGCTTAAAAACTCTCTCTAACCTATCTTTGTGTTCCTGCAAAGAGGTGGAGAAAATTATAATATCGTCGAGATATACATGACAAATTTCATCTGTGAGACCACGCAAAATATTATTCATAGCTCTTTGAAATGTTGAGGGTGCATTACATAATCCGAATGGCATTCTATTAAATTCGAATAAACCCTGATCTGTAATGAACGCTGTTTTTTCTCTATCCTGAGCTTTAAGCTCGACTTGATGATAGCCTGCGGCTAGATCAAGACTTGTAAAATAATTTGCCCTGCCCAATTTATCAAGAATTTCAGTAATATTCGGCAAAGGATATTTGTCTTTGATTGTTTTTTCATTGAGACGCCTATAATCTATAACTAATCTCCATTTCTGTTCTCCTGATGCATCCATTTTCTTCGGAACTAAAGCTATAGGGGACGCCCATGGTGAAGCGCTTTCTCTGATAATACCATGATCTAACATTCTGTTTATTTGTTTTTTTATTTCTAATTTTTGATTATACGGCTTTCTGTATGGTTTTTGATATACAGGGATGTTATCATTCAAAGGGATTTCATGTTTAATTTTAGAATGGAAGGTAAGTGGTACTTTTTCACTGTGTATAATATCACTATACTGATGTATTAAATTTTTTATTATCCTTTTTTCTTCTTTGTTTAAATGATCGGTACGTAATTTTTCCTTTATTGTTTGCAGTTGAATTTTTTTATTTCGTATTGACTCAATTTTTGACTTGTTAATTTTTCTTCAGTATGATATTGAATTGGTTCTAATTCTATTGGGTCACGTAAATTTTACAGGATATTCATTAAAATTAGTAATTTCCACAAGTGTTTCATAATTGTTTACAGCTATAATTGCATTTGGTAGTTCTACTCCTTTTAGTAATTCTTTATGTGGTAAAATAAATTCTCCATTATAATTTTGTACTTTTATCACTGGGTTCTTGGTATGGAATGGTATATTCGCATATGGTGTTTCTAAAATTTTATTCTTATAATTTAAATTTGATTGGGTATTTTCCAAGTAATCATTTCCTAATAATCCGTCGAATTTATCAGAAAAATCAATTATGCTAAAATTATACAAATTATAGGGATCGTTAAAAGTTTCTAGGCTTGTAATTTCTATTTTATAATCATTTTGAGTTGTTCCATGCATTGTTTTCACCAAGTAAGGTTCGTAGTAAATGTAATCTCGGAAATATTTTTCGACTAATTTAGAAGAAATTGAGGAGGCTGATGCTCCACTATCGATTAAAAATTTCGCATTGTTTAATTCGGGTAAAATAATGTAAGGTAATCTATTAAAATTTTGTGTGTGTATTTCTATTGTTTCAAGTTGTTCTCCGAGGCTGTTACTGGAAAAGTTTCGCTTTCGTCAATTTCATGTTCATTTTCGTCTTCTGGTATTTCAGTAATTTCTGGGCTTTCTTCATTTAATTCTCGATCAATACATTGATAATATATTCCTTGTTCTTCATCAAAGAATAAGTTTTCATTGTTAAACTCAAAATTATTAATATCTTGCCTTGGACGTTTTGGTGCTAATCTCATTTGACTCAAAGATGGGTCAATGTCCATAGGTTGGGGATAATTTTTGTTAATTGGTTTTTGAAATCTTTGCATTGAATATTGAGGTCTGGGAATATAAGTTGGATTTCTAACTGCTATTGGTCTGATAAAAGGTTTATTAGCTTGAGGTTGATTATAAAAATTTCTTGAAGAAGATTGAGTCGGATATCTATTATAATTTGGGGAATAATTGGGATTAAAATTTGTAGTTGTAGGTCTATTATGATATTGCATTGGTGTTGGTACAGTATTAGGGACAGGCAGATAAAGTGGTTTGTAAATTAATTTTTGATCCTTATGTTTGTTTTGATTAAAAATTTTTACAGGTGGCATTGGTTTATACCTAGGTGAATTATTTGTATTAATCTGTGTGCTTTGCTTACACAGGTAAAGCCAGTTTTGTCTTTCTAAAACATGAGACATAGCAGTCTCTAAATTTGCTGGTGTTGTGTTATAAACAGATTCTCCATAGTCGGGATATTGCATTAAACATCTTAGGTATGTTTGTAAAGCTGTCTTTTTATACAAACTAGTTTTCATTATTCGTTCTGCTTGTTGGACCGTAAGTTTTACTTTGGTTAGAAGTAAATTTAGTGATTTCCTGATTCTATTGCCTAAAGAGTAGGGGTTTTCATTTAATTCGGGAGTTATTTGCATCAAATCAGTAAGGAGACAATCTTCAGACCTTTGGTCCGAATAATTAAGTTGCAAGCATGCTTTGATGTCATGCCAAGTACACAATTCTCGTGAAGCGATCAAGTTTTGTGCTTCTCCAATAAATTTTCCTTTAATAATTTTTATTACAAACGGATTTATAGGGTCAAGTAAGTTTTCGGCATTAAAATATGTTGCAATAAGATCTTCGCACGCTTCCACAAATAGCGGTAAAACTACGGGGTTTCCGTCAAAATTTGGTATGGCATTCACCTCTGTAGGTGTAATTGAAGCTCTCGTGTAAGGCATAGTTATAATTTGATCAGAAATATCTATGTTGCGAAACAGTTCAGCTAGTGAATCAATTTTGTTGGATCGATAATCTCAGATTACAAATGTACTTACAGAATAATTAAAATAGTCTTCATTTGATGTGTTGTTTCTTCGGTACGCCACTGGTCACTTTCACTCGAGAAACGCTAACGAAGCTTTTTACGGCTATTATTAGACGCGACGTTGTTATCACTCGGTGGCGACGCACAATGATTCCGCTTGGTGTTCCAGGAAATTTGTTGATGGTCGAATAGATACAGATGTTCGCAAAAATTGGGTTGTTTGTTAGTTTGGTTTGGCGTTTTTGCCTTTGCTTGCCTGATGTGGTTCGGTTGGTTCGGCGTTGCTTGCCTGCTGTGGTTTGGTGACGCTGGGAAATGTGATCCACGGGTCGGGGTTCTTTTTCGGCACTTAGGAAACAGATCCTTTCGTCCGGTCGGGGTTTTGTGGCACTTAGGAAACAGATCCTTTCGTCCGGGCTTGATGCGCTGGTAAATTTGATACGCGGGCACATTGAACCAGATACGCACTCCGTGCACTCCGTACTCCGCTCGCTGTAGTCTTTCTTGGGTTCCTTTGTTCGTTTTGGCAGTAAAGATTTGAAAATCACCACAATTTTTGGGTTGTGTCTACCAAATCCTCTACCGACTGCGCCAGTTAAGGTCTTTGGGGCCGAAACTAAGTTTTTAAAACAGTTGTTGGTGTAGAAACAACTTTATTGGTTTGGTAGTTACAGGTGAAGGTATATACGTAAATGGCTAACTCTACTTAGACGCTAAGGCTATTTATTAACTTTCTTATCTAAATGCCGGGCTTGCATATCCTTTGTTCTTCTATTACGCGTCTTCATATGTGGTGGCACATAACTTATATCTCCCGGAGGCGGTAGGTTTCTTATACCAGTCTAAAATAATAGCATTGGATGTTGGGTTGCGGATAACCTTAGTATCCAAAAAAGGAACCCCATAGTCTACCTCCCTTTCCACAGTAAATTGTAAATGTGGGTTGTAGCCATTAAAAGTTTTTAAGATGTCCTCTACCTTATTGATTGGTACCGCACAAATGATGTCATCGACATACTTAAACAAAAAAGGGAGACCAAACGGTAATTTCCTTATGCAGCTATCAAGCAAGCTATCCATGACCAGCTGCGCCAGTACTGGACTTAAAGGAGACCCCATCGGAGTACCAAAAATTTGTTTATAAAATTTGTCTTGAAAAGTAAAATAGCAATTAGTGTACACAAACCTGATTAGATCCAAAAAAAGTTCACGTGGAACATTGCAACACTGTTCAATAATCCCCCAGGCATCACTAATTGTTGGAAGCACCAAATCAAGAGGGATATTGGTGAAGAGTGAAACGACATCCAACGAAATTAAAACATGGTTAGGCGGAAGAAACTTCTGTTCCATCATACTAACAAAGGTAAACGTGTCTTTAATATTATATTTTTCAACATCCTGAAGGGATGTGTGTAGAATTTCAGCCAAAAATTTCGAGAGAGCATACGTTGGTGAGCCGCTGGAAGCAACTATTGGACGGAGCGGGACGGTGGGTTTATGGATCTTCGGGAGGCCATAAAACTTCGAAGGGACGGAATTGTATTTAATGAGGAATCTAGGCGTATCAATATCAATCAACTTTCTGTCTTTCAACACATTGACAAAGTCATTGTTCTTTTTTTGGACGGTGATAGTAGGGTCCCTATTCAGCTGTTGATAGACAGACGAGTCGTCAAGAAGCGCCAACGACTTAGCAACATACACACCTCTACTCATCGCGACCGTAGTGCTACCCTTATCAGCACCGATAATCAAAATGTCCGGTCTGTCCCGCAGAAACGTCAATGTCCTACCATAGATTGACTTAAACGGTGACGAGTGCGATTGATGTGAAGCTACGGAAAGATACGAGTTGGTCACCATGTTGGTGGCCCGCGCCCTATACAGATCTTGGCGGTCAGAGGGTAGAGCCTGCACAATATTCTCTATCTGCGATAATACAACAGCTATGGGAACATCCACAGGAGCAGTATTTAAAATGAATTTAGGGCCCAGTGATAAAAAATTGCTAATGTCCTCAGGAATCTGGCTGTCAGTCAAATTCCTGAACCATTTTGAGTTGTCCTTAAAAGGCTTGATGTTAACTACTTCCGACTTAAGACTGGTAAGCTTTCTTATATTTCTATTTTTTATTTTTGTGAAACTTCGATTAAAACTATGCCGCATATTATGTGAAAATTCATCAAAAACATATCCAGGCACCAACCCTCTGGCCGTCTCCACTACATAATCTAAACGTTTTTCTAGCGATTCTATATTCTTAATGGTAATCTGAATTTCAAAACCAATTATTTTAACCCCTAACCTGCAATTGAAGGCTTCAATCTTGCGTATCAACGTTCGATCATTGCAATCCAGTAACCGTAGTAGACTCTTGGATCCGTGGGTGACGTGATTGGGGTTGACATGTTCCCTCCGACAACTCAGAAGAAAAATTCTTCTATTCCTCGCACTAGCCAGCTTGGTGTTAAGCGAAGCCCAGGTTTTGAGAGCGCGAGACGCCTCGGCACCGTACCTCGTGGAGATGTTATTGTAGAATCCCATATTCAAAGTATAGTTGATAGTAAGTAACGACCGACTTCGTTGGAAATTAAACGTACGAAATATCGTGGGAATATCGATGGTGCGACGGATGACGGGTGTAGTGTTGCTTGGGTCAAGTATAAAAAGCTTACTCAAATTGATGGTCTTTCTTCTAAGCTGGTTGGGTTGTTCAGGAACGATGATTTCCGTGTTGTTGTCGGTGCCAAGAAGAGTGTGAGTAATTTGTTTTCTAATATTAAAGATCAGACTCCCCAATGGTTGAGGTCTAACGTTATTTATTGCATTCCGTGCGGTGGTTGTCCACTGAAATATTTTGGTCAGACTAGTCAGTGGCTTAAGTCGCGTATTGCCTTGCATAAAAGTGATACAAAATTACGAAGAAAAAACTGTGCAGTAGCACAGCACGCAATTGACTGTGACCACGTAATGAGGTGGGACGACACCGAAATTGTGACCACGGAAAATAATTATAAATCCAGACTTTTTCTGGAAATGTTTCATATTCAGGCAAACAGAAACAGTTGTTTAAATTTTAAATCAGACACGAGTCAATTGAGCACTATTTATTCGTTTTTGATCAACCATAAGTTTTAAAATGTTTGTATACGATTCGGTTTAGGTTGGTGGCCCTGGCGTTCGAAGTTGATTCGTCGCGCGCTATTCAATGTGTATGTTCCATCATAACCTGTTGTTTCTTTCACACATTGACATGTATCCGTGTGATTTTAGTTTGTTTATATAGTGATGTTCTTGTGCGTTCTTTTGTTAATTGGCTGGGATACGTTGGCTTGTTGCTTCCGATGACGCTGATTTCTTTTAACAGTTTTTTCACGACTCTAATTGTAAGTAGAGAATTAATTAAAAGTATTTATATTTTTTTGTCTGCTTATAATTGTCACGGTTTCTGTGTATACTGAAGTGTTTGTTTTGTTTAATGCAGCTTGTTTCCTGATGAAGTTTTTAATTAAAACGAAAATTTGAACGAAGATAAAAGGAGTTTCCTTTAAAACGCACTTCTGACCGAATTCCCACGATATTTCGTACGTTTAATTTCCAACGAAGTCGGTCGTTACTTACTATCAACTATATATATATATATATATATATATATATATATACAGGGTTAGCCAAAATTACCGGAACACCTAAATAACTCTCCAACGAAAAGAAATTTCAAAAAAGAATTCAGACAAAAGTTTTTTGACTTTAAACAATCCATCGTTCAAATATATTTTTAATATACAGGGTGTTCATTTTATTATAGAAATTTCGTAAACTTTTTTTTTTCAAATGGAACGCCCTGTATATTTTTACATTTTGTAATTTTAGGACTAATTCTAAACATCTTTTATTAAAATAATATTTTTATAAAATGCACCATTTTTGAATTTTAAGCAATTACTTAAAATTAGTCAGAATCACCAGAACACCTGCATAACTCTCCAAACGCAAAAAATTTCAAAAAAACATTCAAGCAAAAGCTTTTTGACTTTAAACAAGCTATCGTTCAAATATATTTCTAATATACAGGGTGTTCATTTCATTATGGAAATTTCGTAAACACTTTTTAAAAATGGAACACCTTGTATATTTTTACATTTTGTAATTCTAAGACAAATTCAAAACATTTTTTATTGATATAATTTTCTTGTAGAATGCATTATTTTTGAGTTGTAAGAAATTAATTAAAATTAGTCATAATTACCGGAACACCTACATAGTTCTCCAAACGTAAAAAAATATATTTTTAAACAAGCTCTGCTTAAATATACTTTTAATATAGGGGTGTTTATTTTATTATGGCAGTATGGAACATCCTGTACATCGCATCATCTGCATCATTTTTTAGTTATCAGCAATTAATTAAAACTCCAAAACATTTATTTTGACCGAACGGATAAATAATAACAAATTCAAGAAAAAGAAACAATTAAATTAAATTTTCAATGCCATCCGTGAGCGGCTGACAATGCCGCAACCTATCAACAAATTCTCGTAAACTGTTTTCTAAATGTTCGACAGTAATACTTTGAACTTCGTCCACTATCCACTGCTTCAAAGCATCAATATTTTGCGGCCTATTGGTGTAAACCTTGGACTTTTGGTGTCCCCAAATAGAAAAATACAATATTTGCAAATCCGGCAACCTAGGTAACCATTCAATGGATCCTCTCCTTCCAATCCACCTCTGCGGAAAAATTGAATTTAAATAATTTCGCACTTGGACACCGTACTGCGGCGGGGCACCATCTTGTTGAAATCAAATGTATGTGGGAAAATATTCTTAATTTGAAGTTCAGGAGTTTTGATTAATTGCTTATAACTAAAAAATTATGAAGCTTATACAAAAATGATTCAAATAAAAATGTTTAGAATTAGTCTTAGCATTATAAATGTAAAGATATACAGGGTTTTCCATTTGAAAAAGAAAAAGTTACCAAATTTTCATAATAAAATGAACATCCTGTACATTAAAAGCATACTTTAATAATAGCTTCTTTAATGTCAAAAAGCGTTTGTTTGAATGCATTTTGAAATTTTTTACGGTTGGGGAATTATGTAGGTGTTCTGGTAATTTTGACTAATTTTAAGTAATTGCTTAAAATTCAAAAATGGTGTATTTTATAAAAATATTATTTTAATAAAAGATGTTTAGAATTAGTCCTAAAATCACAAAATGTAAAAATATACAGGGTGTTCCATTTGAAAAAAAAAAGTTTACGAAATTTCTATAATAAAATGAACACCCTGTATATTAAAAATATATTTGAACGATGGATTGTTTAAAGTCAAAAAACTTTTGTCTGAATTCTTTTTTGAAATTTCTTTTCGTTGGAGAGTTATTTAGGTGTTCCGGTAATTTTGGCTAACCCTGTATATAGCAGATTTGCAGATTTCTGCGAGAATTCACTCCCTTTATATATATATATATATATATATATATATATATATATATATATATATATATATATATATATATATATATATATATATATATATATTCCAAAAGGTCCAAAAGGTTGGACAGAATGTAAATATTCCTCCAGGTGCAGCGCTAATTAGAATAGTTGGTTTTCATGAAGACGATTTTTCTGACTCTGAATCTGTGTCTGAACTGGACTGTGGAGTAGATTATGACGAGGAATGTAGCAATTAAACTAATATATATATATTCTAATTAGCGCTGCACCTGGAGGAATATTTACATTCTGTCCAACCTTTTGGAATTTGTATGACTCCAGAGTATCCTGCTTCAATATTTTACCGTTGTCATCGAAGAAAACGTATCGTATATAATAAGAAACACCCATAACGTATAGTGAGAAAAGCTTAAATTGCTAAATACCAAACCTCTTCAGCTCAATGGCTTATTAATACTGATGATTTTTCTATGATTCTCCTAATATATTTATAATGTAAGTACAGTATTGTTACAAATAATTATAAGAGTAGAATGTTTAGCGTTAGGAATTTAGTTTTAGTGGTTGGTATCGAGAACGCGGGAGAATGCCGGTAATATGTAGCCTGGGTAGGGATGGTATATATAAGAGTTAGCGGGAAACGGAGCGTCACTATAGGAGAGTCATTGGTGCAGTTAGGCGGATGTAGATAGTTGCGTGAGTTGAGTTGAACGTAGACGAAGAGTTGTTAGGCTAAGTGTTTAGTTTTGTGAGTTGTATTGTTGTGAACATTATACTTTTGTTAAACCAGAGTTGTGATTTTATTTCGGATCCTGTGCAGTTGTAAAGTGAATAGAAGTTAACAATTCAGAAGTGGAATACAAGAAACGCCGAGTCACGGTCAAGATGGCGTCAGAAAGGGACGAACATATTGATGAGTTCGAAGCATTTCAGAGAAAGAGTATGGAAAATCAGGATATAAACGGTACTGTAGACATTAATAAAATGCTAGAATGCATGATATTAGAAAATCGTAGAAGGGACGATCTAATCGATAAATTATTAGATAAAGTGACGCAATTCCCAAGCCGAGCAGATAGCAACTGTAGTAATAACATCACATTTATGCCAGAATTACTTAAAAACTATGAAACATTTGACGGAAACTCTAGGAAAGCGAGAGAATGGCTGCTGGGATTAGATAGTGCTCAGATTTTACATCAATTGCCAGATAGTTTTATGTTAGAAACGGCAAGGACACGCTTGGTTGGTGGGGCAAACCACTGGTATTTAACGAGAAAAGAGAAAATTGCAACGTGGAAGGATTTCTCCGATGCTTTCAAAGCAACGTTCTTGGTCGAGGAGAACATGACGATAAAATGGCGTAGAATGGTTGATCGTAACCAAAAGAAAGGTGAGGATGTGCATGCCTATTTCCATGAAAAGGTTAGACTGTGCCAGGAGCTGAATTTGAGCGAGGCTGAGACAAATGAACAGGTACTTGTTGGTCTCTGGGACAGAAATCTATGTCATATAATGAATGGAAAATCGCATGGGGATGTTGATGATCTTTTACATGATCTTCAGAAATACAAGTGTGTGGAGGAGGCCAGGGTAGAGCGAATTCAGGGATCAAAAGGAGGAGAGCCATGGAAAAAGCTAGTGACGAATGGCCCGAAACCGAACATTGAACAAAGACAAGAAGTTCAAAAACGAGAAGACATAATATGTTACAACTGTAAGAAAACAGGACATACTCGAAGGAATTGTAATATGCAAATAATTAAAAAGTGCTATAAATGCAAGCAAGACGGCCACTTAATAAAGGATTGTCCAAACCACGGAGTGATGCAGCAGACAGAAGCCGTACTACATTAACCAAATATACCAAAGAGGTAATTGTCAATGCCTTAATAAAAGTGATAGGACTGGTAGATAATGGAGCCAGTGTATGCACAATAAAGAGAGGAATTGTTTAGAACCACAACCTTCCCAAAAGACCCATACCAGTTACAATGAGTTTGTCAGGATTTGGTGGAATAAAAATAGACTGTGATGAAGAGACGGTAATTAATATAAAGGTGGACGAAGTAGAAGCGACGGTTCCAATGGTTATAGTGCCTGATGATGCCCAAACTCCTGATATACTGATTGGTCGTACATTCACTGACTTACCAAACTTAGCGTATGCCAAGAAAGGCGAATCATTCCAATTTGGCTATGTTTACGAACCACCATTCAACCGAATTGACTTGAAACGATCAACTACGCAAGTGAGAGCTGCAGAGAATTGTATTGTTGAGAAGAATAGTATCAACTATGTGAACGTCATGATGGAAGATATAAATACAGTACAGATACCAGTTGTAAATACCACAAATCATGATTTGACAATTCAGTTGGGAGACAAGATAGGACCGAAGTTGGAAGTGAATAAGATGGAGATGGAGGATGTTGAAAAGTTGGTGAATCTATTGAACGAGTTCCGTGATTGTGTGGCAGTGTGTGTGAGGGAGCTGGGATGTACAGGTGTGACGGAGATGAGGATCGAGACCCATGAAGATGCAATTCCATTTCGGATGAAACCGTATCGCACCAATACCAAGGACCGAGAAACCATTGCGAAGATAGTAGAAGATTGGAAGAACTGCAGCATTATCAAGGATTCAGAATCCGAATACTCGAGTCCAGTGATCCTCGTGCCGAAGAAGGATGGTCAGGCCAGGCTCGTCTGTGACTATAGACGATTGAACGCCCAAACCAAGAAGCTCTCCTATCCCATTCCACATCCTGATGATCTTTTCGAAAATCTATCCCAATATAATATGTTTAGTACAATTGACCTGATGCACGGGTATTTACAGGTGCCAATGGCGAGGAGCAGTATCCCAAAGACGGCCTTCATCACCCAAGATGGTTGCTACGAGTTCACACGGATGATGTTTGGACTCACCAACGCACCATTCGAGTTCGTACGCCTGATGACCAAAGTGCTGGGGCCAATGAAGAGTTTCGCTAAGTGCTTTCTGGATGACATCTTGCTAATAGCAAAAGACTGGGATGATACCATTACAAAATTGAGAGGAATATTGGAAGCCTTCCGTAAAGCTGGGTTGACGATTAATCTGAAGAAATGTACCTTTGGACGTAGATCGGTGGAATACCTAGGCTATGAAATTAGCAAGGAGGGAGTGAAGCCTGGACAGAAGAAAATCCATTGTGTGAAGAATTTTCCTAAGCCAATCAATATCCATGAAGTGAAGAGATTTTTAGGACTAACAGGTTTTTTCCGCAAATTCATAAAACACTATGCTTTGATTGCAAGACCTTTGAGTGAATTGACGAAAAGAAGTCGCATGTTCGTATGGGGTAAAGAACAAGATATAGCATTTGAAAAATTGAAGATAGCCTTGACCTCAGAACCAACCTTAGCTTTATACGATGCTAGAGCCGAACAAACCGAACTACAGACGGATGCGTCAAGTCAAGGAATAGCAGGAGTACTGTTGCAAGGTAACTCGAAGAGTATGAGACCTGTATACTACGTATCGAAAAAGACCAATGACGCTGAAGCGAAGCAACACTCGAGTAAGTTAGAATTAATGGCAATCGTATGGAGTGTAGATAGGTTGAGACAATACCTTTTAGGTATAAAATTTGAAATCGTTACTGACTGTCACGCGCTGATATATCTAAATGCCAATAAGACCTTGAACGCGCAAGTTGCTAGATGGGCAATACTGCTTGAGGAATACGACTATACTATCAGATATAGAGCAGGAGAAAGAATGAGGCATGTCGATGCCATGAGCAGAGCTGCTGTCGAAGAACCAGAGTGTGACACTTACGAAGAGATATCGGATGAGAGATATTCCATGATGGTAACGATCAGTGAAGACGATAGGATATTAATGATCCAACGAGCGGATCCTGAGATACACAAAATAATTCGAATACTACAAATTCCAAGACCTGAGAGAAGTGCTGAAGAGAAAAGCAAAACTGATAAGTTTGAAGTTGATAATGGACGATTATACCGTAGAGTGAAGGTAGGTGACGAAGACAGATTGTTGTACGTTATACCTAAAAGCATGAGAAAAGCATTAGTAGTGAGATATCACGATCAAGCAGGTCATTTTGCGACCGATAGAGTGATTAAGAAGAAACTTAAAAAGTACTGGTTTCCCAAAATGAGAAGATACATTAGAGTACATATAGCGAACTGCATGGAATGTTTATTCATAAAAATCCCATCTGGGAAGATACCCGGAAAACTGCACCAAATTCCGACAGGGAAGAGGCCATTTGAAACCGTTCATGCAGATCACTTGGGTCCATTCGTGAAAAGTACCAGAGGTAACACACACTTACTTGTTGTGGTAGATAATTTTACCAGATTTGTCAAGTTGTACGCAATGAAGGGAGCAAGGAGCGGACCTGTGATAAAAGCTATGACCAATATGAAAAACACGTATGGAAATCCTGAAAGAATAATAACCGACCGTGGGACCTGTTTTACTTCCAAAGATTTTGAAAATTATTGCAGGGAAAATGGAATCACCCATATCCTTAATTCAACAGCACATGCCAGAGCCAACGGGATGGTGGAGCGGGTGAACAGGACTGTACTCCCAACAATAATGACCTACATGAATGACGACAGCAAATGGGACGCAAATTTACAGTTGGTGGAACGAGTCTTGAATAATGCATACAACGAAACGACAGGTAAGACCCCGTTTGAACTACTACAAGGGTATGAGCCTAGTTTTAACGATGGTTTAATGCAAAGAGTTGCCAATATAAATCCTCAATGGCAAAACCCTGAAGAACTACGAGAGCAGAGCAGGCAAAAGATAGCTGAAAACAGAGAAAGGACAGAGAAGAGATTTAATGAAAAACATAGCAAAGGAAAACAACTGGTGAAAGGGCAAATTGTGGTAATGCGAAGAAAGAAAGGGGCTACTGGAGAATCAACAAAAACCCAATTAAGGTATAAAGGACCACTAGTAATCAGTAAAGTACTACCCAATGATACCTACGTGGTAACCCAGCTAAATGAGACTGAAGAGGGACGATTTTATATAACTACGGCACATATATCTCAATTAAAAGAGTATCATAACCCAGACGATAGCGAGGAAAGCACTGTAGACGAAATAGATGATTTCGAAGAAGAAGTACCATTAGTTGAAAACCCCGAGGAAGAAGCACTGTTACATGAAAACCCTAAAGAAAAGGCACCAGAGAGGAAGGGGCCAACAAAACGAATCAGGAAGAAACCAAGAAAGTTTGAAGAGTATGAGATGGAAGCGTAGGTCAGTCCGAGGACGCACTGACATCAGGAAGGGCCGAATGTTACAAATAATTATAAGAGTAGAATGTTTAGCGTTAGGAATTTAGTTTTAGTGGTTGGTATCGAGAACGCGGGAGAATGCCGGTAATATGTAGCGTGGGTAGGGATGGTATATACAAGAGTTAGCGGGAAACGGAGCGTCACTATAGGAGAGTCATTGGTGCAGTTAGGCGGATGTAGATAGTTGCGTGAGTTGAGTTGAACGTAGACGAAGAGTTGTTAGACTAAGTGTTTAGTTTTGTGAGTTGTATTGTTGTGAACATTATACTTTTGTTAAACCAGAGTTGTGATTTTATTTCGGATCCTGTGCAGTTGTAAAGTGAATAGAAGTTAACAGTATGTTACAAAAAAACTATCAACAAATAGCGCGCAATATTACAAGAGTATTTTTTAATTAAAATTAAATATTATGTTATAAAAAAAACGATCCACAGATGACACGCATGCTCAACAATTCGCAATATGGCCAATAAATGGTACACAAAACGACCGACAGATGGCGCAGTTTTCTTGAAATAAGTCGCACAAAATGGCCGCTACCTAGCTACCTAGCACAATAACCTTGCACTACCAGCTGACAGATGGCGTCTCAAGCTGTACTTCATAAACACTGCTGTCATTTCTCCACCGATTGACTTCCACCGTTTGAGCCAAAGCCCGTGAATATAATCTACTAAAATAATTTTAATAATGTTTTACTGTTGTAGTGAGAATTGTTTTATCCATGATATTGCCGTATCATTTACGGGTAAGCGATAATTTGAATCTACATTATTTATCTTCTTAAAAAAAACATTTTTTTAAAATTTTATGTAGCATATATATACGGAGGTGATCACCACCTCATCATCACCACCAACCCCTGACAGCCCTGACAGGCAGGACATGCTATGTTGTGGAGGGTGGAATCCTCCGCATTTATATATTTAATTATCATGCATGTAAGTTAAAAACAAAACAAAATCAGTAATGGCTGTACTTAATATAACTTTTTCTTCTTATTTTTCAAAAAGAAAATAAAACTTTTATTTTTAAATATACTTGTGTTTTATTATTAGAATTTTAATTTATTTAAATTATATATAATTTAAGTAGATATAATTCACGGGGATTGGACCACAACAGTGCAAAAACTTCAGTGCAACATCGTTGTCAGTTGTAACTGTGGTCGCCATCTGTCGGCTGGTAGCGTAATGAAGGTTTTGGCATGCCGTATGGTGGTCGGATAGCACATTAGGTTTGTGTGCGCCATCTGTCGGCCATTTTGTGAATAATTTGAAAATGTTTGCGCACGCGCCGTGTGTCGTTTTGTGTCGTAATATTTTTACTTAATTTAAAAAATACCTTCTGAATTTTTATAATTAAAAAATAAAATTGAATTTTTTTGTAGTATTGTGCTCTATCTGTCTAACGTTTTTTTTTGTTTTTTTTTGTAACATATTAATTAAAAAATATCATTGAATAGGTTCGTAATATTTATAAATAGTAAAATTTAAAAATTTTCCCGCCAATGGAAGTCAGCTATCATTTAACTGCTTCCCGCCAAAAATAACAACTTATGACGTCATTGGTTCATAAAATCACCATATCTTTTAAACTAAGACAACCGCTAGTCCGATCACCTTACAGGTAGACCCATAAGAACAAGACCCGGAAGTAGACCATTTTGAACCGGACTTTACCGTTACCCCAGTATTGTCAGTATTTCACTTTCATCATAAGAACGAAACCCTACAAATTTAGTTATATGACGTTTGTTAGACATAAACTTACATTGTCGGTGTAAAATTTGGAAGAAAAAAATGTGACCAAAACGTTCATATTAGTATATTAACTTTTTTATATACCAATGACCTTTATTGAACGCTGGAATCGATTATGCATTGCAAATTAACAAAGTAATAGTACGGAATATATGCGAATGCATCAACCTCGAATGAGACCGGTTTCCAGTTGTACGGGTATATGTGTGTGTTTTGAACGGAGAATTTATATTCGTAGAAACTTGCAAGTACAAATTAATTAAAAAAACAGAAAACTAAAATTTTAAAAGATTTGTTTCAAATTCTTGTGATAATTGATCCTGTTTGTGGTAATTGACTAGGTATTTCGTTTACTGAAAAAAAGTACTTGTTTTAATTTTTTTGTTGTCGGATTAGTTTCTACAACGGACTTACCGGAGTCCATTTTGTTACAGAACTAAACTCAATCATAATTTGCTGGCTGGTTTTTATAGTACGTTTGCGAGGAAAACGGCGACCTCACTTTCTAACGGCCAGCGTAATTGGTAAAACGCGATATACGATTATACTTGCATTGCATCATACGCAATGCAAATTGAGTTTGAATTCCATTCTTTTTTAAATACAAGATATATATATATATATACATTAACAGGAAATAGGTAGTATAAATATCAAAGTAAAAATCCTTCCATGACTAGTGACTTTAGTGCATGTAGTGTTCAACGCTGGAGAAATAGAAAAATCAACATTTCTGTCAAAATGTCTTCAGAAAACATAGTAAAGCCCGTCCTCAAGTTTACCAAAGTTGTTCCTCATGCGTACACCCCTACCAAGGGGTCCATCAAATCAGCAGGATATGATTTGAGGAGTATTTACGATTGTGTTGTAGAACCAAACGGTAAGCAAATTATAAATACCGGAATCAAAATTGAATTACCCGAGGGATGCTATGGAAGAATTGCCCCAAGGTCCGGCTTGGCGGTTAACAATTTTATTACAATGAGTTTGTCAGGATTTGGTGGAATAAAAATAGACTGTGATGAAGAGACGGTAATTAATATAAAGGTGGACGAAGTAGAAGCGACGGTTCCAATGGTTATAGTGCCTGATGATGCCCAAACTCCTGATATACTGATTGGTCGTACATTCACTGACTTACCAAACTTAGCGTATGCCAAGAAAGGCGAATCATTCCAATTTGGCTATGTTTACGAACCACCATTCAACCGAATTGACTTGAAACGATCAACTAGGCAAGTGAGAGCTGCAGAGAATTGTATTGTTGAGAAGAATAGTATCAACTATGTGAACGTCATGATGGAAGATATAAATACAGTACAGATACCAGTTGTAAATACCACAAATCATGATTTGACAATTCAGTTGGGAGACAAGATAGGACCGAAGTTGGAAGTGAATAAGATGGAGATGGAGGATGTTGAAAAGTTGGTGAATCTATTGAACGAGTTCCGTGATTGTGTGGCAGTGTGTGTGAGGGAGCTGGGATGTACAGGTGTGACGGAGATGAGGATCGAGACCCATGAAGATGCAATTCCATTTCGGATGAAACCGTATCGCACCAATACCAAGGACCGAGAAACCATTGCGAAGATAGTAGAAGATTGGAAGAACTGCAGCATTATCAAGGATTCAGAATCCGAATACTCGAGTCCAGTGATCCTCGTGCCGAAGAAGGATGGTCAGGCCAGGCTCGTCTGTGACTATAGACGATTGAACGCCCAAACCAAGAAGCTCTCCTATCCCATTCCACATCCTGATGATCTTTTCGAAAATCTATCCCAATATAATATGTTTAGTACAATTGACCTGATGCACGGGTATTTACAGGTGCCAATGGCGAGGAGCAGTATCCCAAAGACGGCCTTCATCACCCAAGATGGTTGCTACGAGTTCACACGGATGATGTTTGGACTCACCAACGCACCATTCGAGTTCGTACGCCTGATGACCAAAGTGCTGGGGCCAATGAAGAGTTTCGCTAAGTGCTTTCTGGATGACATCTTGCTAATAGCAAAAGACTGGGATGATACCATTACAAAATTGAGAGGAATATTGGAAGCCTTCCGTAAAGCTGGGTTGACGATTAATCTGAAGAAATGTACCTTTGGACGTAGATCGGTGGAATACCTAGGCTATGAAATTAGCAAGGAGGGAGTGAAGCCTGGACAGAAGAAAATCCATTGTGTGAAGAATTTTCCTAAGCCAATCAATATCCATGAAGTGAAGAGATTTTTAGGACTAACAGGTTCTTTCCGCAAATTCATAAAACACTATGCTTTGATTGCAAGACCTTTGAGTGAATTGACGAAAAGAAGTCGCATGTTCGTATGGGGTAAAGAACAAGATATAGCATTTGAAAAATTGAAGATAGCCTTGACCTCAGAACCAACCTTAGCTTTATACGATGCTAGAGCCGAACAAACCGAACTACAGACGGATGCGTCAAGTCAAGGAATAGCAGGAGTACTGTTGCAAGGTAACTCGAAGAGTATGAGACCTGTATACTACGTATCGAAAAAGACCAATGACGCTGAAGCGAAGCAACACTCGAGTAAGTTAGAATTAATGGCAATCGTATGGAGTGTAGATAGGTTGAGACAATACCTTTTAGGTATAAAATTTGAAATCGTTACTGACTGTCAAGCGCTGATATATCTAAATGCCAATAAGACCTTGAACGCGCAAGTTGCTAGATGGGCAATACTGCTTGAGGAATACGACTATACTATCAGATATAGAGCAGGAGAAAGAATGAGGCATGTCGATGC
This sequence comes from Melinopterus prodromus, assembly GCA_964023965.1. Lineage (NCBI taxonomy): Eukaryota > Metazoa > Arthropoda > Insecta > Coleoptera > Scarabaeidae > Melinopterus > Melinopterus prodromus. The sequence continues at coordinate 27,964 of CAXIES010000166.1, forward strand.
CATGAGCAGAGCTGCTGTCGAAGAACCAGAGTGTGACACTTACGAAGAGATATCGGATGAGAGATATTCCATGATCAATCTGTTTGTGGTAATTGACTAGGTATTTCGTTTACTGAAAAAAAGTACTTGTTTTAATTTTTTTGTTGTCGGATTAGTTTCTACAACGGACTTACCGGAGTCCATTTTGTTACAGATCTAAACTCAATCATAATTTGCTGGCTGGTTTTTATAGTACGTTTGCGAGGAAAACGGCGACCTCACTTTCTAACGGCCAGCGTAATTGGTAAAACGCGATATACGATTATACTTGCATTGCATCATACGCAATGCAAATTGAGTTTGAATTCCATTCTTTTTTAAATACAAGATATATATATATATATATATATATATATATATATATATATATATATATATATATATATACATTAACAGGAAATAGGTAGTATAAATATCAAAGTAAAAATCCTTCCATGATTAGTGACTTTAGTGCATGTAGTGTTCAACGCTGGAGAAATAGAAAAATCAACATTTCTGTCAAAATGTCTTCAGAAAACATAGTAAAGCCCGTCCTCAAGTTTACCAAAGTTGTTCCTCATGCGTACACCCCTACCAAGGGGTCCATCAAATCAGCAGGATATGATTTGAGGAGTATTTACGATTGTGTTGTAGAACCAAACGGTAAGCAAATTATAAATACCGGAATCAAAATTGAATTACCCGAGGGATGCTATGGAAGAATTGCCCCAAGGTCCGGCTTGGCGGTTAACAATTTTATCAACGTAGGAGGTAATATAAAAAGCAAAACGATTTGATTCGTTTAACTGACATAACAATCATTTATAGCGGGAGTAATTGATGAAGATTATCGAGGAGTGATTAAAGTGGTCCTTTTTAATCACTCCTCTATATCTTTTGATGTAAAGAAAGGTGATCGCATCGCTCAACTTATTTGTGAGCGTATATTCTATCCAGAAATTGAAGAAGTAACGGTAAGAATAATTGTATCTAGCACCTAACCTAAACGAAAGCAATTTTGTTTGAATTTAGGAGCTTGATGTAACCGCTCGAGGTGATGGTAGTTTTGGATCTACGGACATCAATTAGTGTCACATCTTAATTAAAAATATATACATATATATTAGGGTGAACAGGTTAACAATTTTTCTTGGGAGAACATTTTTTGTGATAATTAAAGTTTCGAGCTTTCTCGTTGAAGTCGTTGACGTAAAAAAACTGTATCAAACGGAATTTAAACCATTACAAAAAGTCTGTAATAATAATAGCAGTTATAATGGATAGTTAATATATTCAGTTAATCAGAATTTACAAAATAAGAGACTTTAACATGGTTGTATGTTGACAGCACCATCTAACGATTAATAGTTTAGGAAGCGATATATGCAAGTTGAGTACATTTGTTTCATTAACAGTGTAATGAATTTTTTTTACTAGTTTAATACACACGTTTTATACAGAACGTTACAAAACTTTTTCATACTTTTTGAAAGAAACATGAATAGAATGTAAGTTTTAATTACTTTAATTTGTTATAAATAACTTATTGCATGAATCGATATATTAAATCTGGTTTAAAATTTCAGTATCAAGTTGAGTAAATGTGCATGGTTAGCAGTTTTATGAATATTTGCTAGTATAATACACACACATTTTATATAGAACGTTACAAAACAAGTTTTATATACCGTTCATACAGCAACAATATCGAACGAACCGCATATTTTTTTTGAAAGAAAGGAGGAACAGAAAATGTAAGTTTTAATTACATTAATTTGTTAAATTATATAACTTATTTTATTTTTTTTTAGGCATATTTCAAAAACAATTATTTTAGTATTGTTGTACATTATATTGACAATTAATGTACAACCTTCGATTGCCGATCATAATGATGATTATGATGATTATGATCGCTGTACAAACGAAAAAATTAATAGAAAATTACAAGAAACCGATGATTTAAAACAGGACTCCAGTGCAGCTAAACAACAATGTATAGAGGATCATGAGAAGTGCGAAATAAAAGTGGAACAATTAAAAACCAATGTGACTGTCTATAAGCATAATATATCCATATGCGAAATAAATTTAGAGGCGATGAAAAGCAACATCACACGGATAGAAAAAACCAAAATTCCAATTTTAGATACGAAAGTATCCCTCAATGGTACCTTAAATCACTGTAACACCGACAATGATTATATAACAGAACAATTAAACAAAATGACAAAATATGAAACAAAATTGTTGCAAAGAATTAAGAAATTAGAAAAAAGGTATGATAACATTTTATTAAAAAGAAATCGATTAAATAATCAAACTATTACAACGAATACTACAATACTTACAAAAACAAATGCAATTAAATCTTTAAAGTTACAGTATCATACATGCATTCAAGAGAAAACAGTCGTTTCAGTCAATTATGGTTGTTGTCTTTTGAATATTAAAAAAGATGAATGTAACATCCTAAACAAACCTATTGAAAATAATAAAAAAAAAATAAAAAAAAAATAAAAAGAAAAAATTATTTAAATTAGTAGAGACAATGATATAAATAATTTTTTTATTTTTATATATGATCATTATCGGTTTTACACTAATAGAATTTTATGTTTTGTTTGAATTTTACGCGTTGGTTGATTATTTCATTCACACGTTTACCCCATGATTAATAATAATAATATTTTTTACTTACTTTTCATATATCTGTTTAGTTTTATTACCATTATCAGCTGTACACTAATATAATTGTAATTTTTTATTAATTCACTCACACATTTACTCAATCAGTTTTATTGGTATTATCTGTTGTTTTGAATTAAAAAATAGGTAGTTACAATAAAACACAATATATTTTATAAATTTGTGTATATGCTGTAACACAGGTGTTTTATTTTGTTGAGAATTTCTGTTGAATTTTCACATTTTTTTATTTGTTAGGTTTTTTAAACTAAAATACATTTACTACATTTACACGAAATCTGTTAATACAATAATCTTATTTCTTGTATGTAGCGCACTGATGTGTGTATTCAGTTGCCTATATAAAATTAATATTAGCTTACGAATAAATATATATATTGTAAATATATATCTACTAATGTGTTTTTTATTCATTCACCTTCAAATTTACCTGTTGAATTATTATGGTCAGCTGAAATGTTATTATCCTGTTGTTTTGAATTACAAAATAGGTAGTTACAATAAAACACTATATATTTTATAAAGTTGTGTATATGCTGTAACACAGGTGTTTTATTTTGTTGAGAAAAGAAAATCGTTCTTTACACTATAAACTTTCTGTTGAATTTTCACATTTTTTTTATTTGTTAGGTTTTTTTAAACTAAAATACATTTACTACATTTACATGAAATCTGTTAATACAATAATCTTATTTCTTGTATTTAGCGCACTGATGTGTGTATTCAGTTGCCTATATAAAATTAATATTAGCTTACGAATAAATATATATTGTAAATCTATATCTACTAATGTGTTTTTTTATTCATTCACCTTCAAATTTACCTGTTGAATTTTATTATTATGATCAGCTGAAATTAAAATTTTTTAAATATAATGTAATTAATAGATTTCAAAACAGTGTCATGTGGTTACACAGGATTACAAATACAAAATGTTTATATGTAAAATACATTTGAGAGTAATGATAATAATAGTAATAATATCACAACATCACACCATTAGTAAAAGATAACGTTTCACTATTACATAAAAAAGTTAACAACTATGTAAAAATCAACAATTGTGATTGAATTAAGTAAATTGAAGAGTAACGAGTGAAAATTGTTACACAGTCTTTTAGTTATAAAATGCAACATGTGTAAACAACAGATTAATTAATTAAATTACTATACATTAAGTTTACTTTGTTTGTTATGACTTTGTTTTGAGTTTTTATTATTATGACTCTCTATTACTTTTTTTGTATTATTGTGAGTCATAATACAATTATCATTTTGTTTGGTGAGTGTTTCCTTTCTAGTTACACAATCGTCGTATTTCAAAACTAAATTTTCAAATTTGAGAGATTTCTTTTTTAATAAAAGTTTGTTAGAAAGTGTTTGATTTTGATAATAATCTTTTTCTATGCGTGTATTGTTTAACTCCCGCTTAAGATCTTTTATTTTGCTTACCAATTCACGTCTGTTATTCCTCAATTTATTAATTTGCTCAGTCTTATTGTCGTTATCTCTTTCACAATTATTTATTTTCACATTTAACTCTTTCACATCTGCTAATAGAAAGACCTTATTCTTCTGCAGTTGTGTCATGTTGGATGTTACCCTTTTTAAACTAGCTTGGCATATTCCTAAATTATATTTTAATGTGTTAAGTTCATTTAAAATATCTTCTTTTGTATCCTCACAAGAATTGATTTCAGTGAAACAGTTGTTGGCATCTTCCCTCGCTTTGTTATCGATTTCAACAAATTCCTCTGTTAACTTTTTTAATTTATCTTGACAATCTGCCGTAGCAGTCGCCAACGTGTAAAATAAAAAAATACACACGGTCAACATTTTTACAATATCCCTAAAAAAATCATAACATTAATCATAATAATGGATAAGTAATTAAAACTTACATCTTTTTACAATATTTTTCTTGAAAATAATTGAAAATAATGCTGCTTGTTTTGCTGATATAATTTTCTCTAAAAAATAATGTTGCTCGGATCTGTATAGTCTATAAAGTGAAATATTTTTATAAAAAACTGTTAGTCGTGTAAATTTCGGTGTCAAGTTTAAAGTGTCAAGTAATTTGTTTGATTAAGCAGTTTAGGCTGGTTCCGCGAATGAATGAACTATGTAATTGTTGATTAACACAATACAGAACCAATCAGCATTATTTTCAAGAAAAAATTTGTGTATGTCCATGTTGTTAAATATATATTTTTTAATCTTTGTCTGTTAGAGCTTTTTGCTCTGTCGAATGATTAAACAGTATACATCAGAAGAATTTGATAATTATATTTACTGCATAATTATGATTTTAATATTTACACAAAACAGTATTTTATGTTTCCTGTAAAAATTGTGTTCTTTGGATATGTACAAATTTCAAATTAGCCCGACGATATGATGTAAAAATAATGTGGTGAATGGCAAGAAATGGCGAGTAAACTGCTACCTAAGCAAAGATGCCAGTCGAAAGGTATTTAGTTAGGCTTATAATACTAATTAACATTGGGTGGTTGAACCAGTACCCTCACACCATATTTGAATGACTTTTTTTGTCTTAATTATACAGGATATTTCATAATAACTTGGTGTGCCTATCCCTGTTTGACAGCAAGTGGTTGGTAAACCATCTTGAAGCCATAAAACGTAAGAAATATGACACTACTTTCATCAAAAATCCCGGTAGTATTTTAAAAAATAAAGTTTGTTTTCTCAAAACTTAAAACATACCACTTCAGACATTACTGTTAGACGATTTCTTTTTCGAAAACAAAAGTCCTTCAGTACTCAATCAAAATATCTGAATGAGTTTGTTCTCAATCATAGATGAATATAATGTCCTTTCATAATAACTTGTCATGCCTAACTCTATTTGGTGAGAAGCACTTGGTACGGCTATAAAGACCGCTATAAAATATGTATATTTCCTCTTCAAATTGGTAAGTCGAGAGCTTCCAGTCTAATGTGGTTAGTCAAACCAAGTTATTAGGAGAGCATGTTGTGAGGGTACTGATAGTCACAATTTTAGTCATTTATTAGCTTGATTAAGCATCGTTTCGGCCAGGACTGCTTAATTCTACATTAGCATTTTTTCTCCATAAAGTACACCCGATACGGGTGTTGGACCCTCTAGCGATTTTGAAGACTATACTGATACACTGAAGATTATAAATTGTTACACTACTCTCAAATTGAATTTTTTTGTATCTGTATATTTATTAAATTTATATATTTTTCATGCATTTGTTTTATTTTAGTAATAAGATGGAGAAAAAAACGACAATAAATTTGTAAAAAATCTCATTTATTCAGTATCATAATTTTTTTCTGCTGGTTTATTATATCAAAAAAAGAAATCACACCCCGCTAAGGTCTCGGTGACTGCGATGAGGATGACGTCATCGTCGTCCACCACGTTTGCAGTCAATCTCGGAGAAGGTAAGCATTTTGATGGACGCATTGCAGCTCGTTGATGGCATGCTTGTTGCAATGATACTTGACACCAACAATGCCATCAGCTTCTCCTGCTCCTGCTTGAAGTTTTAGCGTTGAGAGTGCCGGACAACCCATGTCTTCAATATTGAGAATACGAATATTTGGTAGGATGTTTTCTAACCAGCACTTTTTTTGTAGTCCCTTGACGATTATTTGAGAACCGTTATCAATTCCGGCCGTCCGTAAAAGTGAACATAAATTAGTATAAGGAGCCTCTTCTTCTGCCGGTGCTACTTGTTCTTGTTGTTGACATCGCGATGACAAATTGTAGTTACCGCCATTGTAGAGAAACTTCTCATCTTGCTTTTGCCATGTAAGTCCATGTATTTGTGTCGTTACGAAACGTACATGTCGCTGTAGATTTTCCTCCAAATGCGCGAACTCAACGGGTAATTTGAAAAATGTATGCAACTCACCATGACCGGAATAAGTAATAGTATTAGGGTCAATTCTTTGCATATGAATTCACTATCTTTCAGTTGAAAGCCTTGCACGTCGATGATCCAAGTGTTCATCATCACGGTGTCTTACAGCGATCAGACCTCGCCAGTTAGTAATTAGGCAAATGTTTATTACTGAACCGACCGACCGACTGCTGCTGACCTCGCCAGTTAATGGTCTATACTTTAAAATGCATTCGTTAATTAGGCAAATGTTTATTTCTGATTGACACACGGAGACCTATATACCGACCATCCGATCGACCACGGCGAGACCGACCGACGGTCTTTTGATCGGTCAGTCTCGACACCAGTCGGTCGGTTGGTTGGTCGGTTGCACGGTCAGTTAATCGGTTAACCTCAACAGTAGTCGGTCGGTTGATCGGTCAGTCACGACAGCAGTCGGTCGGTTGGTTGGTCGGTTCCACGGTCAGTTAATCGGTTTACCTCAACAGT
>CAXIES010000167.1:0-130399 GCA_964023965.1 Melinopterus prodromus
TCCACGAAGTATATCAACAAGACGAAGATATACAAGGTGTTTCGAAACTGGCTTGGAAATAGTTTATTCTGTAGTAATGGTAAATTATTATTATTCTTATTATTATTATTATAATTTTTAACAGGTTATTTTTGCAATTCTGCTATTTTATCTAGGTGATGAGTGGCGATTCCAAAGAAGGATGCTGAATCCTGTTTTTGATTTTAATAATTTAAAAACGTACGTAACAGCGTTCAATAAGCATAGTGGAGAATTAGTAAAACATTTGGAAAGCGAATTGGATAATGAATCCTTTGATTTATTCCCTCATACGACGCTGTGGTCGCTAACGCAAGTATATGGTATTTTTTAGGTTCTTTTTTTTTTATTTTACTATTGTAGTTTAGATATTAGCAACTTTAGGTGAAAAAAAAAAGAAACAGATAAGCTAAAAATTTAAATTTGAGTAATGAGTATACATCATAACAGTTCCCAGACAGGAAATAATCATTAATATTTTATGAATATTTTAATTAATATTTTTTATTTGAACTTATTTTCAGTTTGGTGCCTTTTTAGCACGACAAATGTATGTACCTAAACCCTAAATAAAAGTATCAAACCAATTGCCAAATTGAACTTGTAGAAACCCTTATTGACGAAATAAATATATTGGATTTTATACTCCAATTATCAAGATTATTTCGGATAGATGTATACTAGTCGTTGAATAGAACATAAAATATATTGAATGTAAATGATTTATGAAATGATTTCCAGTTGCAGGTGTTTGTCGAAAGAAATTTACTACTGACTACTATTGACAATTTTAAATAATAAGTTATTTAATAAGAAATCACTAGGTAATCCAAATTAGTAATCCATAGGTTATGCATTGTCTAGATTATTTAAAAAAACAGATGTAGCCAGGCACATGACTGTATCATACTACACAGTGTGTCCACGAAAGCCCGCACCATATGGAAAACTTTTTTATTGTGTATTTCACAGAAAATTTTATTCTTTATAAAAGTTGGCGGCTTGTATGAAACCAAAACTGCAACAGTAAAATATGTAAATTTCGGTGCCATATACCGAGCGATTCACAATATATGAATTTGTGATAAGAGTAAAGTACCTTTATTTTAATTATTATCGATAAACTTTATTTGGAAATGTTGTTTTGAAGTAATAATTATACTCAAATATAAAGTCACAGCCACCTACAAAAAATATGTATATATTTTTTATTTTTTGTAATTTTGGTATAACTAATGTTTATTTAGAACTAGCGCAAAATTACGCATTTTCTTGGTGCGATGTTGTGATTTCACTCTGTAGATATTAATATATTATACAATAATTAATTCAGGAGCGTTACTTACCTTTTATTCGGTTAATGACTGTGGATAGGTTTATAATAGTAGTTATCCATCTACAGTTATCAATCTACACTTATCAAGTTTTATTTTCACTGGTCAAACATCTATTGTTTCTTGAATTAATTATGATTGGCTTACCCGTTATTAAGTTAATAATTATTATGAATAAGTTAATAATGCTAATTTATTATCTATGAACTTATTTTATTTCTACTGCTTACAATTACAAAAATACATACATAAATACAAATTAGTTTATGTGCTGTAACTTTTAAAACAATGCTTGCACTCCAACAAAAAGTTGAAATTGTTTTAAAACATGGAGAAAATAGACCGCACCGAGATGTTTCTGCTATTCTGAATGAAAGACATCCACACAACCAAATGGCCCATTCAACCATTTCTAGCACAACGAAAAAATTCAAACAGGCTGGATCTGTTGAAAATAGCTTCAAGAAACCCCACAAGAAATATGTTGCCGAAAATGAGGAAACAAGTTTGCCAGTGTTGCAAGAAGTAATCGAGCATAAAACGACTTCTGTTCGACAAATTGCTGCACACAGCCAATACAGAAATCAACAGTAGGTACATGAAATACTAAGACTAAACAAATATCACCCTTATAAAGTAAAATTTTTAAGTAACTTAAAGAAAGAGATTGACATCAGGTATGACTTTGCCGTCTGGTTTGAGGGGAAAATGGAAGAGAACAGATTTTGTTAATTTTGTTCTTTGGACAGACGAGGAAATATTTACGTCAAAGAACACTCCCATTCTTCACTAAATTGCCACTGGTGGGCACACGAAAACCCTATCTTTACAAGAGAATACCGAGATCAGTACCAATTTAAGAGTAATGTGCTGTCCGATATTTTGAATAATCAAATATTTAGGCATGGGGAATTATATCTTCAGCTCCTGTTGTCACTTTTTTGGACAATTTGCCAAATCATAATCTTGGCCATCGCTGGATAGGCAGAAATTCCGAATTAAGATCCTGGCCACCTAGATCCCCCGACTTTACCCCGTTAGATTTCTTTTTGTGGGGTTACTTAAAAAATAAAGTATACAAACTCCGACTACTTAGAGATATAAATCATTTAGAGGAAACGATACAACATTGTATCCAGAACATGCCACCGAATTTTGTTAGTAATGCGGCCAAAGATGTTTCTAGAAGAATGTGTTTATGCATAGAACGGGACGGAAACCACACACAGAAACAGGATTAATAGATATTTAACAATTCTTTCGATGATTAGTTGTTTTTTAAATGTGTATTTATGTAAGTATTTTTGTAATTGTTAGTAGTAGACATAAAATAAGTTCATAGATAATAAATTACTATTATTAACATATTCATAATAGTAATTAAGTTAATAACGAGTAAGTCAGTCATAATTAATTCAAGAAACAATAGATGTTTGATGCTTTAGTTCTTTTTATTAAAATATTATCAGTGAAAATAAAATTTCATGAATGGTAGTACCGCGCATACCACCACTTGAGAATCGCTAGCTGTAGATGGATAACTACTAATATAAACCTATCTACAGTCAGTGATGTTAAATACCCGGGTATTTATTATCAAGGGTAAATACCCGGGTATTTACCCAAAGTGGGAATTTATAGGGGTATTTATAAATATAATATTGTTATTAAAAATAGCAGTAAAAGGAAATATTTAATTACTAAATAAAGAATTTTCTTCTATATTAATACCAAAAGGTATCACAAAATAAAGGTTATTCTTATAAATATAAAAACATTTTTAAAACAAAGAATAAAAATATTTGTCCCATCTGACGATATATCAACAGCAGACATTTTCTTGTCATCATCATCCATTCAATCGTGTGAAGATTACATATTTTCTGATTCTGTTATTGAACAAGATTTAGCAGGAATATTAAGTATGTCAACTTAGCGACTTTTGTCGTTAATCAATTTCTTATTTTGCTATGAATCCAACTAAATGTAGTGAATGTTCTTATATAACTCAAATATTTTACATTATTTGCAATCAATAATACACATTTACACAGTATCCCATTTTTGTCCCGCAAAACTTTTTTCCAGATAGTAAATACCACACAGTAAAAAAGTTTCATATGGACCTACTTGTTTTCTTTATTCCTTAAAAACATACAACCTTTTAAAATAATTGCAAAATTGTATTTTAAATGATTTAACTTCTTTAGGAATTGAGAAAACCAATAAGTGGGCATGAAAGAAAGTTTATACTCACAATGGCAATTACTAGTAGAGAAACAAATTTTTAAAAAGTTTCGTATGTAGTTTGTTCACTTTCATTTGTTTATTAAGTTAATGTTTAAAATTTTGTATTTTTTACTTAAATATATTTACTTTTAATTTTGTTATATTTATTGATTGTACTCTTTCTTAGTTTTAGCATTGTTTGATATGCAGTTTATTGTTTATTCTTCTTTATTTACTATTTTTTCAAGCGACTGTAACTTGGAGTTGAGAGAACAATTAGGTTCATATAAAAAGTTATTGATGACAGCACTATCTAAAAATAATTCTTGTGAGAAAAAAGTGTTACACTCTGTATAAATATCGCTGAAATGTCGGAAAAAGGTGTTTAAGGATAAAAATAATAAATACCCAAAATATGGGTATTTACCCTACGTAGGGGTAAATACCCATTTTATAAGTTCCCACCCGCTGGGTATTTACCCGGCCCACATCACTGTCCACAGTCATTAATATTAACCGAATAAAAGGTAAGTCACGCACCTGAATTAGTTATTGTATGATATATTAATATCTACAGGATGAAATATCAACTTCGCATCAAGAAAATCTGTAATTTTGCGCTAGTTCTAAATAAACATTAGTTGTCATACCAATATAACAAAAATTTTAAAAAATGTATTCTAATTTCTAAAAAATATATTAAAACGATCCTTTTAGCATCAGTGGCTGATGTCAGTGATCTGATGTCAAAACTCTTAAAGAATACATTTAACAATCAAAGAGGCTTCACAAAATCTTTAACACATTTTAATTGATGTCCTTTACCTTTGGGTTGATGAAGTAACTACAAATATGAAGTAGACATGTCTCAAAATTTATTGTTAAATTTATTTTATGCCTTTTCGAATTTCGCAACAGTGTCTCTTGGTAGCTACATACAACCCGCAGACTAAACAAATTATTCAGGTTATCTAAAATTTCAAATGTTGACTTATCTGGATATTTCTTCTCCCGTTATTCACCTTATTTAACGCTCTATTCTCTGGACCTTAAAGTTGCAATTCTGTAATAGATACGATGTTGGGTGTTACAAATTCAAAAGAAGCGGACCGTGTACACTTCTTGGACAATATGATGCAAGTCTTTACGATTATAATGAAAAGAATGTTCAGACCAAACGAGTTTTCGGATATCCTCTATCCTTTAAGTCCAGATTTTTGGATAGAGAAAAATCTCTTGAAAGACGTACATGGTTACATCGATAATTTAATCGAAACTAAGAAAAAAGAAACGAGTATCGATGAGAATAATCCAGACATTATTCCCAAGAACCCCTCTTTTCTGTTGGATATACTTTGGAGGAATCAGAAAACGTCCAAAGAAGTTGATGTAAACTTTATAAAGGACCAAGTCAATGTGATGGTCGGAGGGGTAAATTTTTGACTATTTTTAGGTTATTTTTTTGGTCAAATTAATTATTTTTAGGGCTTCCCTACTGGTGCTATATCCGTCGCTTGTACTCTGCATCTTTTGGCACAAAATCCACAATGTCAAGTATGTATAAATTCTTTTATGCTATTTTTTAAATTTCTTGTGCAACACGACGCATATTGGGGTATTTGCCACAAAAGCTGGCAAAACACATAAATGTTTTAAAAAGGTTAAATTCCAAATACCTCGTGGGTTTGAATTCAGTAACAAACAAACACTTTTAAAAGTGTTAAAGCTGGAGTACCACAAGGTAGTGGACTTGGTCCAATTCTGTACTTTCTTTATACACATGATCTTCTGCAACCAGCTGGTGTTACCGGTAAAATTTTCTGAAAAATTAATAATAACCAATTTTTTTGAAAATTTTATTTCAGTAAAACGTTTCTGTATTGTCTTAAAACTAAAACGCGGTCATCAAGATATAATTATCTGCATTCGGGTGTTACAAAATTAAGAAAATGACTAAAGAGTACAATGCCGTTATTTATTAAAGATACGCACATATTTCATTTGAAAAGGAATTTAGAAACATTTGAAGGTATCAAATACGAAATTAGAAGCACTTTCGTAAGTTTAATTACGAGTTAACATTTTTATCAATTTTATAAACTAAAAAAGCGACGAAATTTACGAAATTTAGTATTAAAAAAATACTAAGCAACACATACTACAATACCTACTATCAATAGAATCAAAGTATATGCCAAATCCTAGCTAACTAGTTATAATTTAATGCAGATACGACCGATCTCGATCAAATAGAATCTCATGCAGCTAAACTATTAATTTTATATATAGTATAATAAAGTCATGTGCCTGGCCATATCAGGTTTCTTAACAGTACAAATTATATGTGCAATAAATAGAATAAAACGTGCATTTGTTTTAAGTATTTTAACAAATACCAAAAATATTTGTCCAATACAAAAAATAATGGAGCAATTCAAAAAATTACATGTGCATTAAATAAATAAAGGTGCATTAAATTTATACAAATATACATCACAATGAATAATTGTGCATTTATATATTTGAATTGCGTTTTAATAATATATTTGTACACTTAAATAAATAAATGTAAAAATAAAATAATAATAAAAATATAATGAGCAGCTTAACAAATAACTGTTCATTGAAAAAAATCCGATATTTTAAATGAATTAGCATTTGAAAATATTATAATCGCATTTAATAATCTAAATTTTCCCATGAGAAAATTATAATACGCCCTAGAAAGAGTATAAAATACACTTTTTTTTGAGTTATAACCTTTTGTTTAAATGGCAACACCATATTTTCTTACTGTAACTGGTAGATCATTTAATTGTGTAAATGGCAGGACAAACATTTTATGGCCTTACAACAGAACTTTTTTTACAAAAAGAGAAATATTTAAGTTAGGGGAAATAAATTTTGTCAATAAAATATGAAATTGCGTTATGAGTAAAATCAATTGACCTGAAAACCAATCTAATAAAATATTAAATTTTCTATCGTGCAAGGTTTTCGTAAGAAAGTGGGGAAAAATGTAATAAATGCCAATTGGTAATTTAGACAAATTTAAACCAGGCGAAGCCATTGTCCTAGAAACCGTAATGGTCTTAGTAAACCTGAATCTTTGCACTTTTACCTGAAATACGCAAGAAACCTCACGTGATATGCAACATTCAAGCTCGCATGTGTATTCAGCGCAAATAAATCAACCGAAAACGCCTATTCGCGTTCCAGAAACAAATAAGTTATCAATACTACCCAAATTTTCAATGCTCATTGCGCAATATTTTAATGCACAAGTTATTCATTTTAGGGCACAAAATGATCTATTCATTTGAGTAGAAATGAGAGAAATAGAATGAATAGAAAATTGCTCATTATAATATTTTTTTATGTAACATATCGAATTTATGGAATACTCAATATCTATTATTTTAATGCACAAGTTATCCATGTAACAGATTTATATTTATTTAATGCATAATATTTACATATTATTATTTTAATATTTATTATTTTAGTGCACATATCTATTTAAATAATGCACCCTTAAACCGCAGATATTTTTTAATACTAAATTTCTGTTTTTCTAGTTTAAAGAATTGATAAAAAATGTTAGCTTGTGATAAAAAATCTTTCGACAGTAATTCTAATTTCGTATTTCATACCTTCTAATGTTTCTAAATACCTTTTTGAAATAAAATTTGAGCATATTTTAAAAATAAACTTTACTTTACACTTTTTTACTCTTCATTTTCTTAATTTAGTAACACTTCATAATTTTAATACATACCAGCAAACACCTCACTGTGCAGCGTATTTTCAAAATTAGTCTGCGTGTGACATTCTTAACATACCTTGAACTGTTAACAGCAAAAAGCGTATGAAGAAATTTCAACAATTTTGGGCAATTCCGAAGACATTTCTTTAGACCAGTTACAAGAAATGACCTATTTAGATTTGGTAGTAAAAGAATCCCTACGAATTCATACTATTATACCAGGATATCAACGGCAAATACACGAAGATTTAGACTTTGGTAAATCACAAGAAAAACTAATATTTTTATAAGTGAATTATCATCTCTGTATTTCTTACATTTAGATGGGATAACATTACCAAAAGGTCTCATGGTTGTCCTTCTAAATTATGTCCGTCATCTAGATCCAGTATTCTTCCCGGAACCTGAAAAATTCATTCCTGAAAGATTCCTATCAGAGCACATGAAAGACCAGAGCAAATTTTGCTATACACCTTTCAGTGCGGGTATCAGGAATTGCATAGGTTTGTATATCTGAGCAGTAAATTATTTTTTTAGAACTAATATAAAAATTTATTTTAGGTTACAAATATGCTTTGCTCTCAATGAAAATTGCCATCGCAAAGGTTTTGTTGAGTTATGAGATCGTTGATGTGAAACATGAGCTAGTAAAGGCGTTTGAGATCGGTCTTATTTTGAAAACCGGTGTCAAAGTTGCACTGAAGAAACGAGTTGTTAATAACAATAATTAGTGTATGTTATAAATAAATGATTTTCTTGAGTATTGTTAATTGTATTTTTGCGAGTTTCAACGCAATATTATGTGTCACTAGAACCATAAAGTTCTATGTGACATTTTGTACAAAAGTAGGTAAGATTTTTTTTTTATAAAGCGCAACCTAGAAGGACAAACCTTACTATATACAGAGTGATTGCGTCATTATCTTTAGACATAAAAAAGTTTTTTACCAGAAATTTTTACTGCATTATTTTGTATATCATTAGTTGGTATATCAAAAAGACATTTTAAGCTACATGTTGGCTGTATGTTTATATTGGCTTACAGGTATTGAGTTTGTCAAATAGTAATCAAAACCAATAAATATAGAAAAATGTAAAAATAAATATATACAATATATAAATATAAATATATACGACATACTGGGTGATCCTACCACGTTGTAGTCCTTTATGCTTTTAAACAAGCATTTTTTGAGTGTTTTAGATGTTAATGTTCAGTGTCTTCAATTTATATTAGGTATGTATGTCTTAAAAATATGTACTTATTTTTACTATATTGTTGTGATATTTTAAATTTAATAAAAATGCCGACGTTAATATTGCTTTCTATACAGGGTGTTTGGTAGTTCGACGCAAAGTTGTTAAGGGGTGATAGAGAAGGTCATTTAGTCTCTATTTAACCAATATTAACATCGAACTACGAAGGTTGGTATTTTACTTTATAATATATTTTCTTGCAATTCCAAATATCACACAAAAAACTAGAAAAAAAATACTCATATATAAGGTAAACGCACCAAATTAAGACAGGTTAAGGAATTTTTGTTACATTTGTAATTGTAGAATTAGTATTTATGTGGTGATAATGGAGCGGTCAACGTGTTTAAACAAGTATTTCGTTCTAAAGATATATGGCTTATCATTTTTAAAGAAAATTGGTAATAGTTATGTAATTTATATTATATTTTATAAGTTCCAATCAGACACTTGATTACATTATTCCGACATATACAATAAACATTTAAGTAAATATTACGTGTTTTAAATATTGTTAAAAAAGATTTATTATTAAGAAATGTTAAACATTTATGTTTTACCATTTTTACTGAAACATTCTATAAAATAAGTCCTTACTCTTCTTCAGTCTGACCTCTGTCCCTCATCTGTATTTTATTGTTTCTTGCTTTTGGAATTTTTAGTGTTTTTCTTGGCGCAGCTTTTTATTGTGTTCATTTTTCGCTTCCTTTCTTATTTCTCTAGAATGATTTTCTTTTGTTCTTTCTTCTTTATCATTAATCAGATATTTTCTCCAAGCATTAGATACTAATGTTACAGAAGAACAGAATTTTTGATAATTTTTGTCTGGAATTTGGACAAAGTGCATACAATTAATTATAATATAGCAAACGATGTAAAATATGTTATTTTCTTGTGTAAAGATAGTAATAGAGCCATATGTATTACTTCTAACCTTGTACACAATTCCGACACACATGTCTGATTTAAGGACGTGCTGTATTTACATGTACCTAATTCCGACACCCCTAAATTTGTAAATATTAGTGGTTAAAATAGTAGTACACCGTATTATTATCAAAATATAAACCATTTTTAGTCAGCAGGAATAGATATTATTAAAATTTTCTTAATTACTGTTAATGTTATCCTGTTGCGATGTAAAAAGAAGTCGAATTGCAGTTACTATATCGACCCATGCAACGAAGACTATCGTAACTCAATTATCAAGATCAGTCAAACTTATAGGTTATATTCTGACCGTTAGAACATTGGTAGAATAAGAAACGATGGTGGGTTGATAAGTGTAATGTCAAATCAACAAACCGGATGTCCTAAAATAAAGTTCAATGTTGTAGATTCCTTTTTTTATCCAACTAATCAGAAATATGTCGGAATTTAGGAGAGTGTCTGAGTTTGGGACGTTTACCTTACTACAAGATGGGTTGATTTTCAGGGTAAATGCTATTTGCGGAGAGACACAAGAATACGGGCTGTTCTTTTACATATTTATTCTAGAATTGTAAACTAACAAGTACTAGAAGAAATACAATATATTTCGAATGATTATATTAAAATGAAAATTACAAAAGTGAAATAATATGCTACACGGCAACTGTAGCAATACAATAAAATTTGTGATGTTATATTAATTATTAAATCAACTAACAGCTAACAGTGGTCGATTTTAAACTTTTTGTTAATCAAACTATTTTTTGTAAACGAACTTTAAATAGTCGTTAGGGGGAAAATAGTGCAAAAAATCTCAGCCATATAGTGGATGTTTTAAGAGGATTGAAACACATCTTAGATTTTAATCTGAGATACGGAAGGAAACTAACATAAAATAAGCCATCCAGAAGACTAGTTATAACAATTTTCATTTCCGGAATGTACCATAAGTAGTCATAACTGCACTCAGTTGCAGTATTTTAAAATAAAACCTAGGTCCTGTGTGGTATCATTGGATATATATTTTAAAATAAAACATCTTTTGTTGTTTCTGATAGAAGTATCTATCTAATGATGCCACACACGACCTAGGCTCCACCGTTATGCAGTTGTCACTACTTTCGATATAATATTGTGGAAATCAAAACTGTTAGATATGTCAGGTATTTCATGTTATGTAAATTAGTTTTTCGAGACTCTATGAGGTCATATAACTAAGAAAAGGGCATATACCGGGTGTCTAAACTTATCGGTTCACCATTGGTAACTTTGTTATTATTATAACTACCCAGTAGGTTAAATTAGCAAACTAGTAGTATTTTTTTCGGCGATTAAGATTATGGTAACAACTAAATAATTGAAAATTTGGTTTTCGTAATATTTACGAAAAAATGTTTTTTTTCATTGTAACACTCTGTATTTTGTCAAATCTTTTTAAAGAAAAGTTTATTTTGAACAGAAAGTTGATAATGCATGATTACCCTAACCATAAAACTAAACACGTAATGCGCAGTTTAATTTTGTGATATTTGTCGGAATAAGGTAAGTAAGTAGGCCGGACTGAATGTAGTGCCAAATAATGAAATACACAAATTTCCTTGGAAACAAAGTAAATAAACCTAAATCTGTCAAATTAAACTGTTAGAAAAATAGATTAATAATTTTCATTGTTGAAAAATAAAATGCCTTTTACACATTTGGAAAAGTGTGATATGCTGGAGGCGTATCTGGTTTGCAGAAAAAATTCTGCACAAGCTTTATTACAATACCAGCACACATTCCCGGATCGTCAAGCACCAAGCCAACAATACTTTCTGCGACTGTATCGAAGATTGCGAAACAATGAAAATTCTTTTACTAAAGTAAGAAGAAATAAGCTCTTTATTATTGATGAAGAAACGGATACAAATGTGCTAGCGCATTTTGTAGCTTACCCTAAAATATCGATCAGAAACTGTGCAAGAGAATTAGAAGTAAAAAGGGCCACTGTTCACGCAATTTTGAAAAAGAATAAATTCCATCCCTACAAAATGAATAAAGTGCAAACATTATTAGCTGGTGATGAAGAAAGAAGATTAGTGTTCTCTAATTGGTTAATAAATTTTTGCAATGAACGACGAGATAATTTTAAGTTTATTTTGTGGTCAGATGAAGCTAACTTTTCAAACACAGGTATGCGCAATAAACACAATGAGCATTATTGGAGTAAAGAAAATCCTTTAGTAGTGGATCCACGTAATCCACAAAACCGATTTAGTTTAAATGTTTGGTGCGGCATAATAGGATCTAAACTTGTTGGCCCTATTTTTTATCACGGCACGTTAACCGGACAACGTTATGTTGAATTATTAACGCCAGTTATTGAAGATTTTCTGGACCATGTTCCTATTATTCAAAACGGCCGCATTTACTTTCAACAGGATGGCGCACCTGCTCATAATAGCATACAATCTGTTAATTACTTAAATACAATTTTTGACCAGCGATGGATAGGAACAAACGCGCCAGTTCGTTGGCCTCCTCGGTCACCTGATTTAACGCCGCTTGATTTTTATCTTTGGGGCTCTGTGAAAGACGTAGTTTACCAGGAAAGACATCAGAATGTGGAAGAGTTAGAAATAGCGGTAAGAAACGCATTAAACAACATCGACGGCAGAACAATCTTAAAAGCCGCTCGAAGTGTAAAAAAAAGAGCTCAAAACTGCGCAGATCAAGAAGGTGGTACTTTTGAACATTTATTACATTGAAAAACATGTATTCAATTAATTTACAAATTTATACGTTGCTGTTGTTGTTAAGTATTTATGTATCTATTTGTTTCTACTTATTTTTATGTAGTGTTAAGCATAGTGCGATTAATGTTATTACTCATTAAAATTTCTTCCAACTATGTAAAAAGATGCAGTCACATTAAAAAAAAAAATATTCACAAGAATATTTTGTAAACCAAATTTTGAATTATTATTTTGTTTTCATATTCTTAATAACCGAATAAAATACTACTAGTTTGCTTATTTAACCAACGTTGTATCTGCTTTAATAACAAAGTTACCAATGGTGAACCGATAATTTTGGACACCTGTATATGTTTATGTTGAAGAACCTAGTAACCCCCATTAATCGATTCCGCCGGTCGACTTTGCAATATACAATATGCAATATTTGCTTCTAGTTATTGCAAAGAACTGAAAGCTTAATTAAATTTCCAAATTTTTATTAATCAATATTTAATATAAAATCTAGTCTCATCCTCGGACAATCCGGCCATATTAAAATTCACAGTAACAAAACTCTCAATCACTTGGTAACAAATTGTTCTCACTCAACAAATCGAGAAGTGTTACGAAAATTAAAAATTAGTACAGAAATCTACATTGAACTTTTAACCCGTTATTGTACATTATATAAATTTTCCAGGGTGGCAAACTGCTTAGTTTTAAATCATTTTGTTACCTAAGAACACGTTCAAGTCACTTTCAAAGAAATCGGACCATAACGCTAAAATAATTTTGAACGGCTACATTTGCATTTGCGCCACTGTGCGCCGCTTCATGCGCTCAGCGCCACCTCGCGTCCGAATCCGAAACTGCAGTCTATCGGTTACCGTTTTGACCGCGACATAAACCAAATTTCGGTGCAAGCGGTGCAAGGAAAACGTACGTAATACACACGGAACAATTAATATTAGTGTTAATAACTGTTCGGTAGTACACGAGAAGCAGGCCGCAGTTTGAAACAATCAATTTACCGGGTCGCCTGAATATAGTGCGGCAATTACTATGTTAAGAAAGTGAGGTTATGTTTTGTACCACCTGACCTTGGTAACGGCGGAAAGCGCATACAAATCGTGCGGACAAGTGGTTCGCACGTTCGGAAAGGAACAAGACGATTTGTGAGTACTTAATTTGTTATTTCTGTGCATGTACGATGGAGGTATTTGACGAAAAAGCCTTATAATATTGGTATTTGGTCGTACAGAATATCCGAAGTTGTGTCGATGTAAACAATGGAATATTCGACCCTCAAACGCCTATGTTTGCGTTTATTTTAGCTAGCTATAAGTTGAGTTCAAAGTTTTAGTGCTCTCTTGAGGATACTAACGGGTAATTTCGGCCACCCGTAATTTCTTATAGTCTGATTTAAAAAAAAAAAATGAACGTGGTTTTCAGAAATGAATTCCTCGTCCAATTTCCCATCCGATGCCGTTTGAAACGTCAACATCGGTTAAGTGGATCGGACGCAGTTTGCGTTAAAAGTTGCCAATAGAGTAAAATGGGTGTTTTGCATAATTCTTGTTAACTTGGAACGTCATAACTTCCGAACCGTTTTAAATCGGAAAAATCCAATTATACCGGCTTAATCAGCGTCGAAGATTGTATAAAGAACCACAATCTTAATTTGATTGAAGGCAGTTGTCGGAATTTGAGGCGTTTACCTTAAATTCACCCAATGTATTCGATTTCATCCAATATATTCGTTTAAACGGTCAAATCGATCCAGCTACATATCATATAAGCATCTTGACTTTACGAACCCCGAACCGCTAAATAAACGTTTGCTTATTTCCGGTCTATGACTAAGATATGTCAGAGATATCGTTGCTTTCGGGTATATTCTGGGAAACGAATACCCGACTTTGTAAGGTATCTGGAAAATACCCGGGTTTTCCCGCAGAACGCAGAGGAAACCTTTTTAGTTCTCCGTTCGACATGTCTTTCGCAAAGTTTGCACAAGCTGGCTAAACACCGCGAGTGTTGTCTTACACCGGAAGTGACTCTACTGACAACAAATCGGGGGATGTGGGACATAAGAAAATAGTCCATCTTTGCGACGGTATAGCTTTTGAAACGTTCTATATAAAATGTAATTAATGACAACGGCGTAATCACCCAGAAAAGTTACATTTTAGGGATAGAATGAGATTTGATAGATATGTCTTTTCCTATTGACTTATTGATTAAACATTTGTTTAATGTTTAAATCAGTCACTTTTCCTTGGATAGAAATATAATTATTATAATAAAGTAAATGTTCCAAATCAATTTTAATCTTGATTGAACAAACGCATTATTATGCATTTTTTATTATCTGAACAATTGACAGATTAAAATAATCAACGATAGATGAAAACATATTTTGTTAATTAATGTATCATTATTCAATGTTGATATATGACAAGCAAAATTCCTACCCTTAAATAACCCGTGTTTTTGAAAGCCAATTTGGATATTAGATTTGTCTCAGTCTATGATCATCGAGGCAGGATACAATCTTCTGCGTTCGTCGTACCGCTACAGAATTCCTACTGTATTCACTAGACATGTGACAAAATCTAAAAATGCTACAATTGCTACTTTTAAAGTTTCTCACATGCCACCAAAAAGTAAAATTAAATTGTTGTGAAGATTGAGTAATAGAGTGCTTCTTATTTTGAGAAAATTTCCCTTTTTTCAAGGGAATTCGCTTCAAACTGTATGATTAGAAGGACAATTACTGTATTATCATTATTTTAAAAAATATTTAGTGGTCGCTATAGTTTCTCGTAAGATCGATGATAACCTTTAGTTAACCCGGAGAATTTAACTGAAACCCCGTAGCCCGGAGAATGGTCGCCAAAACCGAAGTTGGCGACCCTAGTGTTACACAGAAGGTAGGATTTTTTTGCGGTTATTATCATTCTGTGCTGGACATTTTATATGGACATATATGCGGTTTTTTTTGAAACAAGAAACAAGTAAATCCTTACAAAACTTGTTATTGATTTTTTTAGAATGTAAATTTAATTCTGAGTAAAAAACTTTATATCGACTTATTGGTTTTTCAATTCCTTAAAAAGTTGTAGGCGTTTAAAACACGGGTTTGTTAATATTTAAGACAGCTGTAACTTTCCTGAAAGAACCACCTCTACTATATAAAAAAAATCACGGAAAAACGTGACAGCGTAAATAAATAATAAGTCATGTAATTTCCTGGTAGAGTCCTCTCTGTTCAATGAATAATTTGTTTCTTTTTTGAATAGTTTTTGAATAGTTTCTTGATATGTAGATATATAAAACAGAACAATATTTCAGCGGCTGTGTATGCACTACTAGATTTCAGCGTAAACATTTCAAAATCGATAATTTAGCAGAGACCATTGTCGGCAATAAAATATATTTTTGAGGAAGTAATTTTACGCCTCGCCACTTTCGCCAATAATACCGTCAAGTCCCAACATTGTAAAATCTAAATTACTACACAATACAGTAGGATTGTAGGCAAGCGAAGAACATGTATTTAGTGCGATTAAAAAAAAACAAAATATTTATAAAAACAATAGTTTTAGTCAGATTTTGATCGAAATTATAAATCAGAATTTGTCTGCTTTGAATCATATAAATTACTTGTGTTATGACGTTATGACTGTAAGTAATAATAATAATAATAAGTCGTTGGATAAGTATCCAACATTATATTCAGCCCTAACCTGACAGAACATACTAACGTAAACAAAAAAATCTGATGTGGCCAGGCACATGACTTTATCATACAAAATATAAAACTGCATGAGAATCTATTTGATTGAGATAAATCGTGTCTGCATTAAACTTAAACTAGGTAGCCAGGATTTGACAGATATTTTGATAGTCAATAGTATCAATAGTAGGCACTGTCAAAGCATCAGGTTTGACACTACCTACTGTCATCAGAATAATAGTTAATTATCTCACAAGTGCCGAAAGTACGGAATAGCGCAACGAGCGCTGATGCGGCGCGTCACCGATGGCGGCGCGTCGCCGTCGCATGTGAGCGAGTCGCGCTATGTAGTTTTCGGCAGGAGTGACATCAACGCTTTTTGTGTTGCGTTTTGTCACATACTACTGTACCACCATACTAAAATACATAACTACACTCATCGCTATACTTTATTTACAATTTTCTCTATTTATCGTTTTTACAATTAGATATAACAACGGGTTGATATTTCTTATCAACAAACAATCAAATTGGTGATCTTATTTTATTTGAATTTTGTATTTTGTACTTTGCCGCACTAGAGCGGCAACGTTCCATAGCGGTTCTCCAACCTATGATGAAATCAGCTGTTTTCGAGTGTGACAGCCATAGACATTTCTGTGATGACAGCACAAAAAAATATTTGTCAAATCCAGGTTACTATGTAGTTTCATATCAATGCAGATGCGACCGATCTCGATCAAATAGAATTTGTTCTTGAAGCTAAACTATTAATTTTACCCAAAAATATCATAGGCATAAATTATTCAAAATTTCCTCTACTTTCATTTATTATTTAACTATTTTGACGAAATTATAGAAATGGCAGCTAGTTTGCAAAATCGTTGCAAAATGCAAAGAGTAAATACCCACTTCCTTTGGACCCTTTTGAACCAAAAGCTTTTCAGCTTTAAGTTTGGTCATGAAACTTCTAAATATGAACGTTCGGCCCGATACCTTTAGTAGTTTCTCCGGAATGTAATTTCATATCAATGCAGATGCGATCGATCTCGATCAAATAGAATTTGCTCTTGAAGTTAAACTATTAATTTTACCAAAAAAAGTCATAGGTATAAATTATTCAAAATTTCCTCTACTTTAATTTATTATTCAACTATTTTTTTCGAAATTACAGAAATGGCGGCTCATTTGCAAAATCATTGAAAAAGGCTTAGAATAAACTACCAGTTCCTTTCGACCATTTTGAACCAAAAGCTTTTCAGCTCTAAGCACACACACACACACACACACACACACACACACACACACACACACACACACACACACACACACACACACACACACACACACACACACACACACACACACACACACACACACACACACACACACACACACACACACACACACACACACACACACACACACACACACACACACACACACACACACACACACACACACACACACACACACACACACACACACACACACACACACACACACACACACACACACACACACACACACACACACACACACACACACACACACACACACACACACACACACACACACACACACACACACACACACACACACACACACACACACACACACACACACACACACACACACACACACACACACACACACACACACACACACACACACACACACACACACACACACACACACACACACACACACACACACACACACACACACACACACACACACACACACACACACACACACACACACACACACACACACACACACACACACACACACACACACACACACACACACACACACACACACACACACACACACACACACACACACACACACACACACACACACACACACACACACACACACACACACACACACACACACACACACACACACACACACACACACACACACACACACACACACACACACACACACACACACACACACACACACACACACACACACACACACACACAGACATTTTTTTGTACCTTGGTCAAAAATGTTCAGGGGACCCATAAAGACCTATTTCCGCTAAAATCTCAATTTTTTTTTCGGCATGATTACAATACTTTACATACTGTGTATGATAAAGTAAAAATCTGTAATAACAATGGTTTGCGATAAAACATGTAAAATCTGAGTACGTGAGCCCGAACGAGAGAACCGCCCTAACTACCGTCTCTCGTTTCGATAATATTAACTCCTGTGTTTGAAGGCGCATAACTCTAAATCTACTGAACACAAAAAATGAAATAAAGTTTGTCATACGCCTGAATCATTTCTACATAAGTTGTACTTTCAACATTTTTTTGACTCTCAATGTAAACATGAGCTAGAGAGAAATAAGAAAAGTTACCCGATTTTTGAACTTTATAGTTAGCGCTCGTCTTTCAATTTTTATAAGTACTAGTAAACCGCTTAACACAAAAATTTCAATTTTTATTAAGGTGGCATTTAGAGGCTCTTCTATAGATTGGCGTTTTAGATTTCTTCAGTTTTTGTGTAATAAAGGTTGCGAACAAGATTTTCATGGAAGCGGATATCTCAGTACTGAATATTAGCGCGATTGTTTACGTGCTTATCCCGATAAGCACGTAAACAATCGTCATATTTTATTAAATGCGACTGTAAAAAAAGTTTAAAAGTTTAGAAAATAGTTTAGCTGCATGAGATTCTATTAACCATTAACATAAATATATTAATTAAAGAAAATACACTTTATGAATTAGCATAATTTCAAATGCTATAAAAACGGTGCCTTGCTTATCCAAAATTGTATTTACAAATTTGAAATCTTTACGATTTACCCGCCAGTGAGTGAAAAGCTTGGCGCGTAAATTTTTAAAACCAAACGACGATAAAGTGATAAAAAATGCTTTACAAAAATATTTAGAAGGGCGTAAAACGTTTCGATCTAAAAATTATTGCATAAAACACAGCACGCACACGCAGCTACCGCCACCGCCTTCGCCGTCTCCTTCGTTGATCAGGCTCCGGCGGTTCTAGCTCTTGCGGATACTTTTTTACAGTAGGTATTGCCAAAACATCACCGTTTAACACTAACTACTGTCGTTAGAATACATCTGTCAAATCCTCGCTTACTAGTTTCATATTAATGCAGACACGACCGATCTCGATCAAATAGATTTGCTCATGCTAAACTATTAATTTTACCAAAAAATATCGCAGACATAAATTATTCAGAATTTCCTCTACTTTAATTTATTATTTAACTATTTTGACGAAAGTAAAATAAAAATAAAATTAATTAGCGCCTCATTTGCAAAATCCTTGAAAAATCCTTAGAGGCAACATCCAGTTCCTTTGGACCCTTTTGAACCAAAAGCTTTTCAGCTCTACTTTGGTCATGAAACTTCTAAATATGAAGATTCGTCCCGATACCCAAAAATGTTCAGGGGACCCAAAGAAGCCTATTTCTGAAAAAAATCTCAATTTTTAGATTTCTAGAACAAGACGTAGAATACATATGATAGAACGCACATATTTTTATACATATTATAAGGGTTTATTACTAAAATCGCCTTTCCACAAACGCGCGCGATTTGGTATATTTGAAGTTGATTGTAACTATATAGAATTATATTTACACTATGTACTGATTTATTCAAAGAAAATTAAACAGTTCATTTCCCTGTCAAACTAATTTTTATGACTCAGTTATAAAGTTTTATTTAGCTGACACCAAAACCATAGAGCATCGACAGGACTAAGCTGTCCGATACACATAAATGCGCTACGGGTTGCAGAACTTAATGCACACTATAATCTCTCCAGGGCGCACTATAATTTTCTCATGGTACAATTTAGATTATTGAATGCTCTTACCAAATTTTCAAATGCTGATTTATTTAAACTATTGAACATATATTTTTTTCAATAAACAATTATTTTTTGAGATGCACATTATGATTTTATAGAGGTAACGATTGTATTGCACATTTGTTTATTTAAGTGCACAAATATATTATGAAAGAAACATTCAAATATATAAATGTACAATTATTTATTCTGTTGCACATATTATAAATATATTGCACTTTTATTTTGTTTAATGCTCAAGTCATTTTTTGCATTGCTCAAATATTTTTTGTATTGGTCAAATGTGTTTTGTATTGGTAAAATATTTTATCAAATGCTTACAATAAATGCATGTTTCATTTTATATATGGCGCAAATAATTTGTACTGGAAATGAGTGACACACTTTATTTTTTTTGTTCAGTAGTTTTAGAGCTATGAGCCTTCAAACACAGGAGTCAATATTATCGAAACGAGAGATGGTAGTTAGGGCGATTTCCTCGTGCGGGGTCACATATGTTTCTTAAAAGCCCCTGCAAATATATATGTATATATATATATATATATATATATATGGAAAACAGGTCCTTTCTCCTTGTATATATATATATATATAAGGAAATATATAAGGAATATATAAGGAAAAAGGTTATTTATCGGGCAATTCCGTCATTCGGTATCTTACCGTCGATAAACCTTTTCCATATATATATATATATAGGAAACTGGTTTAATCGGTTTAAATATACTATATATGGAATATGACGTAAATAGAATCCAAGTGAGAAGTAATTTTTAAAATTAATTAAAAGGATACGGTCTCAGCCCGGATTCGAACCGGGGCCTTCTTCCTTGCCGGGGAATTGCTCTACCGCTGAACTACTGAGCCCGGTCGGAGGATATAGATTTAATTCGTCATTTCAAACGATAGTAACAGTACGGGTTGCTGTCTAACTACTATTATCATGACATCTATTGGACACTGGTGGAAATTGGTTCATGGTATGTCAAGGTTAATCGTAAATCTTGCTAGTGGAAAGTAGGAAACTGGTTTAATCGGTTTAAATATACTATATATGGAATATGACGTAAATAGAATCCAAGTGAGAAGTAATTTTTAAAATTAATTAAAAGGATACGGTCTCAGCCCGGATTCGAACCGGGGCCTTCTTCCTTGCCGGGGAATTGCTCTACCGCTGAACTACTGAGCCCGGTCGGAGGATATAGATTTAATTCGTCATTTCAAACGATAGTAACAGTACGGGTTGCTGTCTAACTACTATTATCATGACATCTATTGGACACTGGTGGAAATTGGTTCATGGTATGTCAAGGTTAATCGCAAATCTTGCTAGTGGAAAGTAGGAAACTGGTTTAATCGGTTTAAATATACTATATATGGAATATGACGTAAATAGAATCCAAGTGAGAAGTAATTTTTAAAATTAATTAAAAGGATACGGTCTCAGCCCGGATTCGAACCGGGGCCTTCTTCCTTGCCGGGGAATTGCTCTACCGCTGAACTACTGAGCCCGGTCGGAGGATATAGATTTAATTCGTCATTTCAAACGATAGTAACAGTACGGGTTGCTGTCTAACTACTATTATCATGACATCTATTGGACACTGGTGGAAATTGGTTCATGGTATGTCAAGGTTAATCGCAAATCTTGCTAGTGGAAAGTAGGAAACTGGTTTAATCGGTTTAAATATACTATATATGGAATATGACGTAAATAGAATCCAAGTGAGAAGTAATTTTTAAAATTAATTAAAAGGATACGGTCTCAGCCCGGATTCGAACCGGGGCCTTCTTCCTTGCCGGGGAATTGCTCTACCGCTGAACTACTGAGCCCGGTCGGAGGATATAGATTTAATTCGTCATTTCAAACGATAGTAACAGTACGGGTTGCTGTCTAACTACTATTATCATGACATCTATTGGACACTGGTGGAAATTGGTTCATGGTATGTCAAGGTTAATCGCAAATCTTACTAGCTTACTAGCAAGATTTGCGATTAACCTTGACATACCATGAACCAATTTCCACCAGTGTCCAATAGATGTCATGATAATAGTAGTTAGACAGCAACCCGTACTGTTACTATCGTTTGAAATGACGAATTAAATCTATATCCTCCGACCGGGCTCAGTAGTTCAGCGGTAGAGCAATTCCCCGGCAAGGAAGAAGGCCCCGGTTCGAATCCGGGCTGAGACCGTATCCTTTTAATTAATTTTAAAAATTACTTCTCACTTGGATTCTATTTACGTCATATTCCATATATAGTATATTTAAACCGATTAAACCAGTTTCCTACTTTCCACTAGCAAGATTTGCGATTAACCTTGACATACCATGAACCAATTTCCACCAGTGTCCAATAGATGTCATGATAATAGTAGTTAGACAGCAACCCGTACTGTTACTATCGTTTGAAATGACGAATTAAATCTATATCCTCCGACCGGGCTCAGTAGTTCAGCGGTAGAGCAATTCCCCGGCAAGGAAGAAGGCCCCGGTTCGAATCCGGGCTGAGACCGTATCCTTTTAATTAATTTTAAAAATTACTTCTCACTTGGATTCTATTTACGTCATATTCCATATACCGGGTGGTCGTTTTAACTTGAGACTCCTAAATATCTCGTTAAATATGCATGATACGACAAAAGTGTCTTGAATAAACTTGTAGGACTCAAAGGGGGAAATGAGATGACGATATCATTTACATTGCAGATGGCGCTGCAATCGGTGAAAATGAGGCTAACTGCATTTTTTTAAATGGGAATACCCAAATTTTTTATCAAATTATGATTTTACGCTAAATAAGAACAATCTTTTGTCTGAACATTTTTTTCGTACAATGCATCTATTAAAAGTTATTGACGATGGAAGTTTGTGGCGGCTGCGGTAGTTACGACCGCTGCCACTGCATGGAATGCGCTCGCCGTCTGGTAGTCAAAGCAACAACTTAGTAGACACTCATGGTACAACGTAGGAAGGTATGTGCGTAGCCAGGACACGTTTTGGTATCCCGCGCGTTGCGCCGTCATGCGCATAGGGTTTGTTTACGCACGAAAAAAATGCATCGTACGAAAAAAAGTTTCAGACAAAAGATTCTTCTTATTTAGCGTAATATCATAATTTGATAAAAAATTTGGGTATTACCATTTAAACAAATGAAGTTAGCATCATTTTCACCGATTGCAGCGCCATCTGCAATGAAACTAATATCGTCATCTCATTTCCCCCTTTTAGTCCTACAAGTTTGTTTAAGACACTTTTGTCGTACCATGCATATTTTACGAGATATTTAGGAGTCTCAAGTTAAAACGACCACCCGGTATAGTATATTTAAACCGATTAAACCAGTTTCCTACTTTCCACTAGCAAGATTTGCGATTAACCTTGACATACCATGAACCAATTTCCACCAGTGTCCAATAGATGTCATGATAATAGTAGTTAGACAGCAACCCGTACTGTTACTATCGTTTGAAATGACGAATTAAATCTATATCCTCCGACCGGGCTCAGTAGTTCAGCGGTAGAGCAATTCCCCGGCAAGGAAGAAGGCCCCGGTTCGAATCCGGGCTGAGACCGTATCCTTTTAATTAATTTTAAAAATTACTTCTCACTTGGATTCTATTTACGTCATATTCCATATATAGTATATTTAAACCGATTAAACCAGTTTCCTACTTTCCACTAGCAAGATTTGCGATTAACCTTGACATACCATGAACCAATTTCCACCAGTGTCCAATAGATGTCATGATAATAGTAGTTAGACAGCAACCCGTACTGTTACTATCGTTTGAAATGACGAATTAAATCTATATCCTCCGACCGGGCTCAGTAGTTCAGCGGTAGAGCAATTCCCCGGCAAGGAAGAAGGCCCCGGTTCGAATCCGGGCTGAGACCGTATCCTTTTAATTAATTTTAAAAATTACTTCTCACTTGGATTCTATTTACGTCATATTCCATATATTATATATATATATATATATATATATATATGTATACGTGTTAAGTTGTCACCTCCGGCATATAGAGCAGGCTACCTAGGATCCGGGTGTTCCAGATAATATATTTTTGATCTGATTGCATATTTTTAATGAGGGGAACTTTCGCTACAAGAGCATCAAAAGAGGGGAAACGATTTTTGATTTTCTAGTAGGTTATATATAAGGTACACAAACGGTACGAAGTGACCTCCGCAATTTATATATGAACGGAAACTGATGTATCGCTGATAACTCCAGCGGTGTTGCCAAACCTACGGAGGTCACAACGGGCTATTATTATATAGCATGTATATGATAGGCCGTAAACTCGCTTCTCACAATATAAACACTCCCTTTTAGTAGTAGTATTAAAAAACATTTATTAAGTATTTAGCACCAATATGAATAGTATATATTACAGAGGATGATTAAGCATTACACGGCAATATTCATGGGACTTGGTTATAGTTTCTAACAAAACATAATTGGTTTTCTGAGAACTTTTCTAGGGGTATTAAAATGTTTTTAACTCGGATAACTAAGTTCTAAGTGTAATATGGTTACCGTGCAACAACTAATTACCCTATTTATATGT
Organism: Melinopterus prodromus; assembly: GCA_964023965.1. Taxonomy (NCBI): domain Eukaryota; kingdom Metazoa; phylum Arthropoda; class Insecta; order Coleoptera; family Scarabaeidae; genus Melinopterus; species Melinopterus prodromus. Next base: position 24,434 of record CAXIES010000167.1, read on the forward strand.
TTTGTCGCGATGTATGTCAAACTACCCAACTAGTTTTATTATTTTATTTCTTGATGATTTTTTTATTTATTATTTACGTCGGCCTTCGCAACATAGGGTAATGTACAACGCTGAGGACACACTACAAATACAATGAAATGATGTGTGAAAGTCCAATTTAAATTTATTAAGTAGTTTTTGAGTTATATCGATATTAAACTAATGATTTTATACTTATTTCTTATCCCAGTTAAAGCTTTTTGACAAAAAATAGAAAAGGAGCTGCCACCGCCGAGCCGTCAACCTTCATGCGTGGTCAGCGCTTTATTGTTGAACAATTCTTTACAAGCTTTCCATTGCCGTTAAAAATTGTACAAAGTCCGTTGTTGTGCTTGGTCTGAATACGTGCCTAAATACGACGGTAAAACCATGGAATAAATTGATTGTAATAAATAGAACCTGTTACTGAAAAAATTCGCGGGCACGCCAAGTTTTATTTAGCAAATACATACACATTTTTATACCCCCCAATCATTTACTGTGGTATTGTCTATTGAGTTTGACCAGAGTTGGGCATTTGGCAATCGAGTGATTCAGTAACAAGTGATGATTAAATTATATTAATTAGTTAAATTAATCATCACTCGTTGTGATGGGTTACGATTGGTCACTCATCGGATTGAGTGATGATTTTTTACTCACCACTCATAACTGCCGTATACGATTGAATATTCATCACTGATTACTCGCGATAACGCGCAAAAAGTGATGACTGTTCAATAGAAATTACACTGTTTTAAAACATAATAGAAACTCCATATACTTACACACTGATGAAAGTAAAATAGAGGCGCGGATACAATTTATCAAACAATCCCACAAAATCTAAGTCTTTAAACAAAAACTTACCAAAAACAAAAACTTACAAAAAAATTGTCCGACATTTATTTTATTCGATTTGGAGATCTGGCTTGATTTGTTCTGAACGAAGATTACTAAGAACAATTAGAGCCGCATTTATTTTTTTAGGTTAATTAGAGATAATTGCACTGTTGTTTTCACCAGACAGTGAAACTGAAAAAGAAAATTAAAAATAAAATAAACAATTATTTAAATATAAACAAAACACTTCTTTGATTTACAAATTTTGAACTGTAAAGAAAGAGGCATATATGATTACGTACACGTTGTACACGTTCAACGTACATTCCAAATCACATTTAATGGTACATTGGTGGTAACATTTTCAAAAATTAATGAATTTTTATCGCGCATTTAGATTGCACACCATTTAAAGAATACACTGTAAAATCATGTAACAAAGACATTCGAAAAATTTACTATTAACCAATGGTACGTCATTTTAAAGAGGAGAAATGAGTGCACTATAGAAAATAATTTGTGAAAAATATTGAAAGATGTACGTATGCGAGATGGTTAAAAAAGTTTCCGATAATCGTGATATAATCGGCTTCGACGAGCCGCTCGACTTTTAGCTGTGGAATCGTTAATTTTTCGAATTATTTTCTGCCAGTTTTACAGTCAATGTATTCTTTAAATGTTGTGCAATCAATATATGCAATAAAATAATAACTCATTTTTGAAAACGGTACACCAGATTGTACCCTTAATAAGTGGATCACTATAGAATCGGATATAGTTCAAAACAGTTATTATTAATGCATTAAGTTTCATTTAGCACATGAGTTCAATTCATTTTAGTCAAAATAAAAATATAAAACGTTTATTAAGGTAAGAATTTATTCTCTAAAAAATGCATAATTATTATAAGATAAAGCTGGATAAATTAAAACAAAGTATACACACATTACATTTACAGTAATGTGGGTTTACTTTGCTAATACAATTTATTAAATTGTATTTTCTTTTTAATACTTTTAAAACACTATTAAGCAGTCGCTACCGGCTGTCAAAATTGAAACACTTGTTTCTACGATTAATGAGTGATAAGTGATTCTTACATTTATGATTGACGAGTAATGAGTGACGAGTGATTTCATTAATCATGAGTGTTACTCATCTCGGGTTAGTTGAGTGATGCCCAACTCTGAGTTTGACGCAAAATTATCGATCGGTCTGTCCGTGTGTCTGTGTATACGATAACAATGCAATTGTTTATTTTAGCACTGGTGTGTGGTAGTACTTTTTTGTGCAGAACGATGCATACAATTCAAAAATTAAATAATTCGATACAGGATGTTCCCTTAAAAAAACTACCTTTCTTAGGAAAACCTGTTTGCTATATTTTGTTGCAGATTATGACCAACCTGCACACAATTTGGATATGACAGGTAATCACGCTAATAGAACGCTGCTTAATTAATCATAATCTAAACCAGCACAATAAAAGTAAAAACCGGTATTGATATATACAATTTTTCTTAGACTTCTGTTTTTCCTTAAAAATGCCAATAAGTCAAAAAGTATAAAGTTTACGGTATGCAATGTTATTTTTCATTCTCGTAAAATTTTGCGAGGAATTAAAAATTGTCCCGAAATATAGGTTATTCCATTTAACAAAACATAAGTTTAGTTTGGTACTGTGTTATGGAGCAGCCTGTATACACGCTAATAGTTTTGAAATGTGCGCCTCGACTTTGTGTATATTGGAGTGAAATCAGTTTTAAAATATCTTCATAAACAGAGGCACAATCTTCCAAGATCGCACTGTTGAGACCCCCTGAATATATACACAATTCGTTGTGTAAGTTTTGAAGTATTTCGCCCCAAGAAAAAATGGGAGTCGAACATACATCTTTCCCCGACTGTAGCTTGTTACCTTAATTGATATCTACATTGATATCTACATTGATATCTACATTGATATCTACATTGATATCTACATACCACTAAAGTTTACTGTGACAATAGGGTATTTATTGGAGATTATAAAAAAACAATAAATAAGCTAAAAACCCAGGCACCCGGAGAAACTTTGACTACTGCTACACATTTTTGTATAATACAACTGCAAAGAGTAAACATTTTCATGTCTATGTCTGTCTTTTCATGTCTCAAATTTTCAAAAAACTGTGTGAACTATGTAGTCGTATTAACTAAAAATTCCCGCATCACCGTTTTAATATTTCTACTTGAGTACTTGATTCAATAGGATTTGTGGCGAACACAGGAAAAGGTATGTGGAATTTATAGAATTTATTGATGTAATAGCACCGCAAATAATTTATTTAGTTTTATTTCAAATAATATTTGCAATGTGCGTACACTAGAATAGGTGACATAAAGCAGCCTATACCATTCAAAATAATTAACAAACGATAAAAACATGTGCGATGTAATTGTGAAACAAAAAAAAATTCAGCCACGGCCTGGATTTGAACCAAAAACCTTTGTGTGTCGCGTACCATGCACAACCCAACTGCGTCCGAGACAGAAATAAATACGAAAATACTCATATAATATATGTTTCTTGCGCTATCACCTCCGCAACGTTGCCAGCGTTTTTCGGATGTCACAGCGTACGTTGTACGATACAAAACACGAGGTCATATATGCGGAGGTGACTTCGTAGCGGTCGTATCTAGTATGGGCGACACTAGCGCTCGTGATCTACGCTTGAACTAACATGACTTGTCCGTACATATAAAATGGACGTTATCGGCTCCGACGCATTTTTTGGATTTGAGCTCCCTGAGCCACCTAGACCACATTTCCGTTGAAAACAAGGCGATTCGTTGTCACCTCCGATTTTGGAGCCATCAACGTTATATATGAGGTGACAACGTCCACGCTGTCATACGCGTTGGAGCCCACACCGTAGCAACCATATGTATATATATATATATATATATATAAGGAAAAAGGTTATTTATCGGGCTATTCCGTCATTCGATATCTTACCGTCGATAAACCTTTTCCATATATATATATATATATATATGCAAATATATCTAACTGTTGCCTTAGCATTTAGAATAAATAAACCATTTCTTCGGCCAATTTCCCATCCGCTACCATTCAACTCGTCAAAATAAGATTCGAAAATCACATTTTCCTCGAATACACGGTCTAAATCGGCGTAGAAAACTGTGCCGTCGTGATCTCGCAACAAGCGAAATTGCATTATTGGGGAGACCCAAGAATCCCCACACGCGGAACGGAACGGTTGTTTATATTCGCCATCGAGGCAGTTTCGAATCACATTACCGCGGGTTATATCTCCGAGTTTCTCGCAGATATATCCACGGAGTCGAAACGGCAAGCAGCGCCCTCTCAGTGGTCGGTTATCTTTTCAGGCAAAACGAAAAGCTAGAGCGAAGTGGAGGCTACGACATCTAAGTTGGCCCTTATCGCTGACGTTTTAGATAAATAAAGCATGAGTGTAGGTAGAGTTGATGGATATCCTCTATTATTATTAATATTATTATTATTATATAGTTTTCATGAGGTTGGAGTGGATAGTTTATATACAGGGTGATCTATTGGCTTTCACAGACGAAACTTCAAAGTGGAAGAAATATGATCTAGGGTGGATCTATCAATGCAAGGTTAAATCTTGTAGTTAACAAACTAGTAGTTTACGTTAACTCCTAGTTACGAAAATGTCGGGTCTTTCAATGCATTCTAAACTTCTAGTCAGGCGACTATAGGTTAAGGAGAGGTTGGCAATGGAAAAGCAATGTCGCCAATCATAGAAAAATAAGATCTTAGTAGTTTTCTACTGATATATAGCTATTCACTGTCAGCTGTGCATCGGTTATCGCCATGTTACCGCATTTCTGTTTGAATTTGAAAGCTTCAACATTGTCTTTGTTTACCAGTTTACATATTGTGTTGTTTTGTGTAGATTTTTCTTGTCTATAGACTATTACGCACATGTGATGCGTATTATATGTGTATTATATCTCACTTGATAAGTTGTATTATAATTATATTATGTTTATTATAATAATATACCTAACCTTGTGGTTATATTGATCTAACCTTACATGGCAAACCGCAATAAAAATTGGTAAAAGATTTTAGCAGAATAAAATTTAACATAATCGATCATTTATGTTTTCACATTATTTGATTAGTTAGTGTTAGAGTACAGATTAGTCCGGATTATCAAAAGTATTCTGTATTTGCAATTAATACTCACCGTTACTCATCCGAGTTCAATACTGTTGGATGTCAATTAAGTGGCAGATAAGAGCACATTGTGTACCAAATACTTACCGAAGAAGGTTTATAGTTATTTATCACTTATTTTCTACACTTAAAAAAAAAATCTGATGTGGCCAGGCACATGACTTTATCATACAATATATAAAATTAATAGTTTAGCTGCATGAGAATCTATTCTATTGAGATAAATCGTAGGTATTGTCAAAGCATCAGCATTTGACACTACCTACACTACGTCATTAGAATAATCGTTATTTATGTCACAAATACCGAAAGTATGGAATAGCGCGACGAGCGGTGATGCGGAGCGTCACCGTAGGCGGAGTGTCGCCGTCGCATGTGTGCGAGTCGCGCTATCTAGTGTTTGGCAGGAGCGACATCAACGTTTATTGTGTTGCTTTTTAAGAAATACGTATTTAAAAAAAATAAATAAATGATTTCTGTATAGTAAATGCTAGGTTGGCACCACTTTGACGAAACGCCAAGTTTAAAGGTGCGTTCCGATTGGTAGGTAATGGTAGCTAATGGCGGTGGTAGAATACGAAATTATAGTATTTCTTACATATCGTGATAATGACACATATTAGTTTGCATGTACATAAACATGAGTCACTAGCAATTATCTATTGGAAATACTATAACGGCGTCTGCTACCACTGCCATTATCACTAATGAAAACGCACCTTAAGAAGGTAATTCAAATTCTGACAGATTTATATTTGTTCATGACACATCCCTACCAACATACTAAAATAAAACTACACTCATCGCTATACTTTATTTATAATTTTCTCCATTTATCGTTTTTAGAATTAGATATAAAGACTGGTTGATATTTCTTATCAACAAACAACCAAATTGGTGATCTTATTTGTTTGAAATTTGTATTTTATAATTTGCGGCACTACAGCGGCAACGTTCCATAATGGTTCTCCAACCTCTGATGAGATCAGCTGTTTTCGAATGTGACAACACAAAAAAATATTTGTCAAAATCCTGGCTACTATGTAATTTCATATCAATGCAGATGCGACCGATCTCGATCAAATAGAATTTGCTCTTGAAGCTAAACTATTAATTTTACCAAAAAATGTCATAGGCATAAATTATTCAAAATTTCCTCTACTTTAATTTATTAATTAACTATTTTGTCGAAATTACAGAAATGGCGGCTCATGTGCAAAATCCTTCAAAAAGGCTAAGAATTAACTACCAGTTCCTTTGGACCCTTTTCAACCAAAAGCTTTTCAGCTCTAAGTTTGGTAACAAAACTTCTAAATATGAACTTTCGTTCCGATACCTTTAGTAGTTTCTCCGGAATCGTCGCCACAAAAATCGTTTACACACACACAGACATACATACATACACACAAACAGACATTTTTTTGTACATTGGTCAAAAATGTTCAGGGGACCCATAAAGACCTACTTCCGCTAAAATCTCAATTTTTTTTTCGGCACGATTACAATACTTCATCATACTGCGTATGATAAAGTAAAAACAAAACACCACAAGATTTATTTATTTATAACAGAAAATTTGTTTATTGTATAGTATGGGAAAATATTCGCCCAATATCTGTGCCCTAGCATTACAATAATTATTTTGTATAGGTAGTATGCCAGTCCACTCCGCTTCATGTGGTATAATGGCAACATACAGCTTGCGGATAAACTTCTTCATTTGGTCGCAGGCAATGCCCAACCCAATGGTAGTTAGGATTAACCCGACCATTGATGAACCCGTAAACTCAAAGTTAAGAGTTAACGTAAATTAAACCCGTTGTTACTGTTTTAACTTTGCATTGATAGATCCACGCTTTATGTAATAATCTTGCACGCGTTCTTTCCCGTGTTTTTTTCCTGCGTCCAACAATCGGTGGTTGATATTGAAATAAACTTAAAATAGTCGTTTAATAACTAACAGTCGATAGCAAAACCAAAATCTCAGGAACTAAATTTTACCTCCTTTAAACGATAGATAACATGCTGGTCCAAAATATTCCTAAAGTAACGTTTTATTGAATAACATGAAATTAGTATATATCAGAGGCATTATGATCATTATCTTCGAGGTTTCTTTGAGTAGGCGTATGTCACTAGTAGTTTGACACTACTAATTAATGAAATTAGTACAATTTCATTCTTTTATTTTAATTGAAAATTACGGAATGCGCAATAATCGAATGCTTTATTCAAACTAATAACAATAATTATGATATAACATCCGGAACATAAGTCCAGGTAGTGCACGACCGCACAAACTTGTTTTTGGGATTAAAAGAACATCTCATTAATTACGGGTTGATTAATATGCCAAAAGCCGAACATTGTGATATGGAAGTGGTATGCTGAAGAAACTGTCATGAAAGTGTGTAGCCGTGATCCAACAGTTTCCAGTTGTCAATCTTCACTTTATATCGGCATGTCGAGGGTATAACTGAAAGGTTAAACATTGCAGGATATATTGTTTTATTCGAAGTAAAATAATTAGATAATTACCTCCATAAAAAATAAGATTACCTACTACAAACTACTTTAACAATTTTTCAAATTGATGTCCATTTTTATTGATGCATACATTATATCTCGTCGCAATACTTCGAAGAGCGCTGTTTATAAAAATATTTGGAACGGCATTGATACATTCTTCAACATGCTGCCTTAGGTCCTGAATGTCGTTATGTGATATTTTATATAATTTGTTTTTAATGTGCCCCAAAGAAAAAATCCAAAGGTGTAAGATCTGGTGATCGTGGTAGCCACCTCACTGGTCCGTTGTTTCCAATCCAACGGTTTTCAAAATGTATATTCAATAATTCCCTTACCCTTCTTATTTTGTGAGGTGGTGCACCGTCGTGCTGGAAGTATATAGTTCCCCTCTCCATTAGCGGCAAATTGTCCAAAAATTCATTCACAATATAATGGTTTACAATATCGTAGTACCGGTCGCCATTAAGATGTTCCTCGTAAATATGGTATGCTCAAATACGCTCACCAAGCACGGCACACCAAAGACTAAAACCAAAACGTCCTTGGTTTTGCACGTTGACGGTACGGTGAGGATTGACATCAGACCAATAGTGCTCATTGCGCCTATTAAAAATTCCGGCACTGCTGATGTAGGATTCATCAGTCTCAATAACTTTTTAAAAAATAATGGATTCTGCTGAAGATTTTCACGGTACCACAGGCAAAACTCTATTCGATGCTGAGGGTCTGTTGGTTGCAAATGATGTTGTTTTCTTAAAGCATACGGCCTAAATTTATGCTTCTTGAGGATTCTCAAAGCTCGACGTCTTGATACCCCAGATTTAGTTTCTATTTCACGACTTGAAGTTGAGGGATTTGCAACTGCGGCTGCAACTCTGTTGGTGGCAGCTTCTTCAGCATTTTCAATATGGTAATGTTTGGGTCTTGGCATACCAAATGGCCCGTGATTGTTGAGATTTTCTTTTAATCTCTCAAAAATAGATTTATGACGTCGTGTTCTTTCTGGATAACGATTGAAGTATGTTTTGGATGCAATTTCAGCATTGTTATTACTTTGAATAAAGCATTCGATCATTGCGTATTTTTCATATGATTCATAGGGCATCGTAACTTTTAATTGAAATAAATATTCAAGAGAATGCAAATTCAATACTTAAGTCACTGATTAGTAGTGATTAGTAGTGTCAAACCACTAGTGACATACGGCTACTCGGAGAAATCTCGAATAATTATAATTTCTCTGATATATATTAATTTCATGTTATTCAATAAAACATTACTTTAGGAATATTTTGGACCGGCATGTTATAAATAACGGTCGTAGTTTTACGCGGAATTATGTCTTATTTATTAACTAAAGAAACACTTACCTGCAAATGCCGGTATGATGCTTTCGAACAGTAGTCGGTGGCGTTAGTGTAAAAATATTTCAGTGCCGGATACCAGCACTAAATTTTGCACACATCTTGTACACATATTAAGGTTTAAAAAACCACCTGGAGACACTCTCCTGGTGGTCGAGATCATCCCTTGATGACGTCATCAAAATAGCGGAATTCAGTATATTGTTATCGCACGCATCTTCGTACATTTATTACCAATTTTGAATTTTAATATATTATTTTAAAGCTCAAGTAACGCTCTTTAAAAAATGTTATATTCAATTTTTGTGCATGAATTGTGGTTTTCGCACAAACCTCTAAATTTCAGGTTGTAAAACCGTACGGAAATATTTTTTACATTAGTTGCTTAGTATGGCAGTATTTATAACAAACAATATTCATTTGTTTTCCGGATTTTTCAAAAACATTTCTACTTTCTTTTTTGGTCACGAGATTTATTTTGTTTGGATCTTTTATGGAATTATTTATTGGAAAACAAATAGTTTGCACGTATGAGAACTGTGTAATTGGATCCAATAACAAGGAAGTCTACGACCATATATCTCCAATTTTTCATGAAGAAGCAGATGCCCGTCTATTGCTTAACGTGTGGTATGCCAGCACCTTTGAAAGACATACCAAAATTACCATTAAAACAGCAAACAGCGGTGTAGTTGTCATTGCGATGTACGCCTGTTCTAAGTTAGATAAAGTAGAGGAATTATGGATTAAATATGGAACAGGAAAACATCTGCAAATCTTCCAATTAACCAAATGCAGAAAAACTTTCACCTGGGGTATCAAACCTGCTTCCTTTGTTTCATGCTTTTACTGGGGCAGACACTGTTTCAAGTTTTGGAGGTATCGGCAAACCCACTGCGTGGAAATAGTGGATGGCATTTAAAGAAGTAGACGAAGCTTTGGTGAATTTCTAAGTATGCCTCACATAGTCTCTATCACATCACGAGCATGCTTCTTCAACGTTTCGTGGTTCTTATGTTCATTCATCAAGCTCAGCTAAAACTGTAAAGGAAGCAAGGAGAATCTAATTTTGTCAATTTAACAGGTCCATTAAAAACATTCAGCCTACGTATGAGGTTTTATCATCTTGACAGGACAATACTTCAATGTGTTGTATGGATAAATTGCCTTCGACGTGATGCAGAACAGGCAGATCCAAACTATTGGGGATGCAAGAAAATTGGCGATAATTATGAGCCTCTTTGGTCGACAAATCCAGACATTTCAATGGAAAAACTATAGGAGCTAATCGCATGTAAATGTACGCAAAGATGCACATCAAGATGTCGTTGTGTAAAAAGTGCATTCAGTTACACAAACACTGGGTTAGTTTGGATTATTTCGTGACAGCCTGGCCGGTGGCGATTCATGAAATGAATATGCTTTCTGCTAAGTGGCGTATTTCATGACATATCGTATGTTTATAGAGGTTAACAGAAGTTTGCAGCGGTTTAGTGGGGGCTAAAAAAGTATTAACATTTAAAAATGTGTTTGGATTCGTTAATACCAAATTGTCGTACGGAGATATTTTTTACATAAACTTAATTGCTTATAGCAATACTGAATTCCTTATAGCAATACTGAATTGCTTATAGCAATACTGTAATTCCAAGAATTTACTGGAATTTAGAGGGTTGTGCAAAAACTACCTTCCGTACACAAAAATTAAATAAAACCTTTTTAAAGAACGTTACCTGACCTTTAAAAGCTCATAGTAAAACTGAAAATTGGTTAGAAATTAACAATAATACATGCGATAACATAATTCGCTACTCTACTTAAATCCGCCATTTTGACGACGTCATAAAGGGATGATCTTGACCCCCAGGAGAGTGTCTCCAGGCGGTTTTTTAAACCTTAATATGTGTACAAGCTGTGTGCAAAATTTGGTGCTGGTATCCAGCACTGAAATATTTTGGTGCCTAATGTTGCTAACGCCACCGACTACAGGGGGTTCTATGTTGCAGGAAAGGGGTTCCTGCAACATAGAATTCAATGAATCCGTTTATTTCAAAAGTTCAATTGTTCAGGTTGATATTATATGTAATTTCCATACTACGTTGTCACAATCCAACCGGGACACTGTACAGACGACCACAAACTGCACAAACAACCATTACAATATAAGCGCTGGGTCAAATGAGTCTGTCACGGTGGGGGTAGATGTTCAAATTTTCTTTAGATTCATTTGAACATACCGGATTCTTAGCTTACTTAACATTCAATTTAAAATATGTGTGTTAAAGTACTGTCTCGTTCAATATTTACTTTCAGTATTGGAGGTTAGATGTGTTATTCTAAAAAAAATAGATTTTTGCAGATATTTTGCGGTTTTTAATTTTGTTTCTTTTTCAATTTTCTTATACGGCTACGAACAAACGTCTTTGAACAAGTCGATTTTTACTATAAAAATACTCATGTTGATGTAATGACAATCCCATATTTGAAAGTTATTTTAATATAACATTTAATTGTCTTAATGGTAGTGGAAGAAAATTTATGGCTTAAAGACCATAATTGAAATTGCAAATATTGATATCTTTGAGTAGCATGGAGGTTGTAAATGGAATATAAAATGTACTCTGGAACTTTATTTGCCCTGAATACGAATGCAAACTCAAAATTACGTAAGACATCCGGAAAAGTGAGGTCAAATGTCAAAACTGTAATTTTAGCCACATTGGTAAATGTATGCCATTTGAATTCAATCTTCCAGAAACCTTAAAATCTGTATAAAGTACACAATATAACACTAATCTTTTTCTCGAAAATTTTCCTATGTACGGCCATCATACTATTATATGCTGTTATTAAGCCAATTGTGTCATTTAAAAAATATGTCGATTCCGCCTTAATTCAAAAACCATTGAAGGTCGGAAATTTAGTTTACGATAAATATGTGTACATATTTTGATAATTCAAAACCGAGTTTTTTTTAAATAACAAACCGATTTAGAGATTTCGTCATGTTTCAATATTTTGTGTTCTCACTGTATAATAGCGATTTTACACTATTGTTAATGGCACTATCCGCAATGTTTTATTGTTTAAAAAGTTGTAGAACATTTTGCGTGATGAATTGCGTAGTGTAAAATAATTTGAATAACATTGAATATGTTAAATTCAACAAAGATATGTCTGCATATCGTCTGGTTAAAAGTAAAACTAACTAACTAACATTTCAAATAATTACAAAAACCTGAGTACAATAGAATACCAATAAATATAATGATATTTTCCAGAGAATTAATGGATTTTAAGAATTTATTCAACTTATTTTAATAACACTTATCGATCGTTTTTTCGTTTAGATGCGCATTTATCAGCATTTGGCCACAATTAATTCGTGCTTCAATAAAATATAACAAATTATTAGTTAGTGACTTTTACATTACAGTCATTTGCACTCGTGAAATTTCCTGTAATTCTTCATTCCAAATTTACACATTCTTCTTTCCTGCGTTCTTTACTATAGTCTTTCCCGCGTTCTTTCCTACGTTTTCCAACGATCTTCCCTTGTTTTTGTTTTTCCCCCCAAATTTTTTCTTGAATTAATTCCAACAATCTTCCGACAGTTTTTCCCAACGGTTTTCCCCACGACTAAATATCCATATAACAAAATACCAAATCCACTATTAGACTCGATGTCGACAACCATTCGCATGCAAACCTAACCTCAAACTAAATCTTTCCCACCGACCACCCGGAATAATAAAATAAATCCCCATTTCACCTCTTCTAACCAATTTCAACTCTTAAAGGGTTCCCTCGGGCATACGCCACGAGTGCAAAGTGCATTATTAAAGCTGCATTCTGTGCCCGATCTTCGCCTCCTTCCATCCGGAACCGTTTCGCCGCTAGGGGGCGCTCGGAGTTCCGAGAAAATTTGCCCTTAACGTTCAGCGTAAACGTTAAATTTACAGTCGGCGCGATTAGCGGATGGTGCTGCCATCTGCCGGACGAAGACGAACGCAAATGGGAGCGAAAGCAATCGTTTACATCGTACTATTAAATAAATCTGAGGTTGTGTAAATGTATGGTATATACAGCGAGAATTGCTACTTTATTGCGGTGATTTGTAATCATTCGGTGTCGGTCGATTGGGCGTTGTAAATATAAAAGGGGGTGATTTTGTTTTATGGGTTTGAGGGAGGGTTGTGGTTGATTGGTTGGGATTAGTTGTGGTAGGGATTATCGGTTAATTTGTAGTTGAGTCATTCTTTGTTAAGAGTTTTGGATGTTCTAAAAATTCCACAGTCAAAGTAAGAGTTTTGATTTAACACATGAAATTTCTTTGTTCAACATTTTATTGTTAATAATAATGATTAGTTTAAAACAAACTTTATTAATCTACTTATGGAACAAGTCGTGTTTTCGTTTTTTTTTATATCAATATTGTCTTTTTATCGCCTCATAAAATTTGGAACATTCAATACTAATTTATTTTTACTTTATCATACGCAGTATGCTAAAGTATTGTAATCATGCCGAAAAAAAAAATTGAGATTTTAGCGGAAATAGGTCTTTTTGGGTCCCCTGAACATTTTTGACCAAGGTACAAAAAAATGTCTGTGTGTGTGTGTGTGCGTGCGTGCGTGTGTGTGTAAACGATTTTTGTGGCGATGATTCCGGAAAAACTACTAAAGGTATCGGGACGAAAGTTCATAATTAGAAGTTTCATGACCTAACTTAGAGCTGAAAAGCTTTTGGTTAAAAAGGGTCTAAAGGAACTGGTAGTTTATTCTAAGCCTTTTTCAAGGATTTTGCAAATGAGTCGCTATTTCTCTAATTTCGTCAAAATAGTTAAATAATAAATTAAAGTAGAGGAAATTCTGAATAATTTATGCCTATGTAATATTTTGGTAAAATTAATAGTTTAGCTTTTTGGGTTATTCTAAGCCTTTTTGAAGGATTTTGGAAATGAGCCGCCATTTCTGTAATTTCGACAAAATAGTTCATTAATAAATTAAAGTAGAGGAAATTTCGAATAATTTATGCCAATGAATTTTTTTGGTAAAATTAATAGTTTAGCTTCAAGAGCAAATTCTATTTGATCGAGATCGGTCGCATCTGCATTGATATGAAATTACATAGTAGCCAGGATTTTGACAAATATTTTTTTGTGTTGTCACATTCGAAAACAGCTGATCTCATCAGAGGTTGGAGAACCACTATGGAACGTTGCCGCTGTAGTGCGGCAAATTTTAAAATACAAATTTCAAATAAAGTAAGATCACCGATTTGATTATTTGTTGATAAGAAATATCAACCCGTCTTTATATATAATTCCAAAAACGATACATTGAGAAAATTATAAATAAAGTATAGCGATGAGTGTAGTTTTATTTTAGTATTTTGGTAGGGATGTGTCATGAACAAATATAAATCTGTCAGAATTTGAATTACCTTTTTAAGGTGCGTTTTCATTAGTGATAATGGCAGTGGTAGCAGACGCCGTTATAGTATTTCCAATAGAAAATTGATAGTGACTCATGTTTATGCACATGCAAACTAATATGTGTCATTATCACGATATGTAAGAAACACTATAATTTCGTATTCTACCACCGCCATTAGCTACCATTACCTACTAATCGGAACGCACCTTTAAACTTGATGTTTCGTCAAAGTGGTACCAACCTAGCATTTACTATACAGAAATCATTTATTTTTTTTTAAATACGTATTTCTTAAAAAGCAACACAATAAACGTTGATGTCGCTCCTGCCAAAAACTAGATAGCCGACTCGCTCATATGCGACGGCGACACTCCGCCTTCGGTGACGCGCCGCATCACCGCTCGTCGCGCTATTCCGTACTTTCGGCATTTGTGACATAAATAACTATTATTCTAATGACGTAGTGTAGGTAGTGTCAAATGCTGATGATTTGACAATACGTACGATATATCTCAATAGAATAGATTCTCATGCAGCTAAACTATTAATTTTATATATTGTATGATAAAGTCATGTGCTTGGCCACATCAGATTTTTAAGAACTGTATTGGTCTTACTAGTAGAGACTAGTACTTGGAAGGTACTTGGACAGGAATAGTACGTTTATCTCGAAACCCGTTGGAAAGACTCAGATTTTAATATTTTTTTTTAAACGTTGCAAATTTAAAGTGCAGTAAATTTTACACCAAAAAATACATCGTTTATGTAGTTGACAAAAGCGCAAACTGGAGTAAATGTTACGGTCATAGTGATAAATAGGTTATTATTAATAATTACCTGTTATTATTAATAATAGCCAAGTGGCGAGGTTAAAGTGAAGAATTTATCACATGAACCGGCTATTATTAATAATTTCCAGCATGCTGTGGTCAATGTGATATATTTCAACTTGATATTGCGTTAAGGTGATGCTATAATATAATAGCCTCAGATTTGGAATTCTGTTAGTATCTACATAATCGCCACACAACGAATCTAGCCACTGGGTTTTCAGTGTTTGGCCTTTAGTGACGTTAACTAACTTATTTAGTTACTATTCATGACTAAAATAAGGAAGATTATCAAAACGAGACAAAAAAATGCCAATCCATACTAATTGCATGCACAAGTGTGCTCTTTGGGTCATGCTTATTTGCGCAATTCTTAAAAGCTAAGTAAGTAATAAATTAGAAACTCGGTTTGTATTATTCTGCGAGTGCATACGTACATAGTGCTTCTGTATTTTGCAACTCGTGGCAAGAAAAATTGTTTTTATTTATAACTTATTATTTATTATCTTTATAATACAAAACTTTAAAAATGTTTTATATTTAATTTTGAATACAAAAGTCCTTCTAGAGACCTTTATTTTTTTGTGGTACTACAACAATTACATCATTTATATTGTAGAAATGAAGCAAGATAAAGTTTGTAACAATAGGACGTCATCTTCTTTTATTTTCTATATTTTTTTAATAAAAAAAGTACTCTACCGACTATACTAACGACTCCGAATTCAACAGATGTCAAGGTGGCAGCACTGGGTGGAATACCGGGCGCCTATGAAGCGACTGCGAGGTAGTGTCAACTAGTATGTGAACGTTGAAGGTTGTGTTGTGTATGTTGCGGCTTAACAATCGAACTATGACGCTTAAACCAACAAAAGGAAAAATCATCAGTTATTCTCTAAAGATAATAATAATCTTTATTGCCCAACAGCGAACCAAATTAAGGACAATGTTACAACAAGCACTAATATATAAGAAACATAATAAACTTGATACTTTACAAAAATAAGAGCAATGACAAAAAAATCAAAACATAGCATAAAGTTTGAAGGTAAATTAAAAGAAAAGCTATCGAGAAACACAAGGTATAAATGATCAAAAAAAATATCAAAAAAAAATCATCACTGATGTTATTAGCGTTACGGCTCATATGAGTAAGTGGAGCCTTTTTCATCACGTTAGTACGGCACGGAGGACTATAAAACATGTCAGACGATCGAGAGGCCACACGAGGTACACGAAAGTTAACGCGGGACAACAAAAACGGACACTCGACCACTGACCGCACCAACTTCACAAGGAAACCTCCGCTGATCTCTTCTCGTCGGTTGATAAGAGACGGTATAGAGTGACGCCAAAGCAGATCCTCGTAGCTACACCCTCTATCCGGGTAGACACCATCCAAGCGATAGGACAAACACTTAAGAAACCGTCGCTGCATTCTTTCCACTAACAGCTGGTGACAGGTGTAGATCGGATACCACACAACGCTAGCATATTCCAGTCGCGGAACCAGAGCATAGTACAGGTGCCTGAGTACAATCACGTCGTCATATCGATCCATGACTCTAAAGACAAAACCAAGCATTCTGGAGGCCATTGAACACATGTTGGTGATGTGAGGCACAAAAGTTAATCTGGTATCAAACAAAATGCCCAAGTCAACCATCAAAGACCATTCAAAGATGATTATTATACCTTCTTGTACATTTACATAAAACTACCCACATGCATTAAATATAAAAATGGTTGTTATTGATAATAAAATGATTAACTTTTTTGAACACTCTGTATAAAATGTTCTTTTTTATCTTTTCGTCATTGAGCCGTCCTTGGGTGTATACCAAATATCATAACCAATTATATCCAGTAGTTTCTAAAGTTTTGTATTATTCGTAATTTTGGTCAATGGGTTAGCCGTACTGATGATTTGTGGCGAGTAAATAAATATAATAGCGGACATAGTAATCAAACTAACTTAGCTAAGTTCATTGAAGACTGTATACAAAAGATCTTTTGTAAAAAGTAACGTGTTTATCACTTTTACCGTGCCCGTTAGGAAATTATTAATAATAGCCGGTCCATGTGATTATTTAAGTGTTTCTAATCACATTGACCAAATGATGCGGTTATTGTTAATAGTAGTCGGTAATTATTAATGCAAACCATATTTATCACTTTAACCGTAACATATACACTTACTAGTCAGTGTATATGTTACCGGCAAAACCCGTTTTCAGGTAGAACCAGTTTAACCTAGGTAGAACCAGTTTAACCTAGGTTAAACTAGTTCTGCCGCAGCGCGTTAGGTCGAACTAGTTTAACCTATCTGTCTGTGTACACGAGAACTGCCGTAATTTTGAAGTAATTGATCTGAAAATTGGTATAACAGCTTATTACTTAAAAAGTAAAGGCATGTACTTACCTATATACTTACCTAAACGCAATTAACGGTAAGCAACAGAACAGGGATTTATACGACATAATTAATATACGTTATTTGTACCTCATTTTAATTACATCAAGAAAAGTTCCTAACCTATAATTGACAATATTTTATGTTCGAATATTTTAATTTTTAACAGTTAACCCTTCGTTCTCTTCTTTCGCAGTACGAACTGAAGACGAAGGCCCCTGCCTTCGAGACATGTATTCGTGAAAACATATTACAATAAAGTCATCAACACACTGG
This sequence comes from Melinopterus prodromus, assembly GCA_964023965.1. Classification (NCBI taxonomy): domain Eukaryota; kingdom Metazoa; phylum Arthropoda; class Insecta; order Coleoptera; family Scarabaeidae; genus Melinopterus; species Melinopterus prodromus. Next base: position 42,378 of record CAXIES010000167.1, read on the forward strand.
ACGTGTTTATATCAACTCTAAGGGCATGTACTTAATCTGTTATTTTGTCAAATTCTTCACCAAAAATATTTTATGGTGGGGGTATTTCAACTTGGCCCCACATATAAACATTTTCAAAAAAAGGACCATTGAAAATGAAAATTAAATCATTGATAAATGATAACTCTGGAGAACTCTGAAGTTTTGGTTAAAACTAACTTATAAAAATTTATGGAAAACAGAACTAATGAAATTTCTAACATTTCCTAACCCCACTTTTCCTGTAATTTAAGTTATGTTGGTCAAGCTCCGTTAATAATGTAGTCTCTTTTTTTTCAGGTATGTTAATCATTTCGTCTATGTGATAAAACGACATGCTAGACCAGCTAGACAATGCTCATCAATTAATGTGAGTATAAGTCCATTTCTTACAAAATGTGTCCGCAAAGGGCATAAATAAAAACAACTCTCACAACGAGACAAGTCTTTATTACATTGTCTTTTTATTATTGTCTGTTTATTGCAAATTGCATTACATATTCACAATAAACAACAATCTCAAAATTACTGTGCGCAATACTACTATAGTATCTACGACTATATAATTCCCATCATGATACACGCCAATGATTATAATGACACTAGCGTTGTATAATAATGACAGTTCGTTCAAATAATGACTTCATTTTTGGAACGAACTGTCATCATTATACGAATGTGGTGCGAGGCAGTCGAACGAGATGCGAAATTTTGACGCGATGAGTGAATCCGTTTGAATCCGTGGTTGTAAAATATTGTTGGGTATTGTACATACATACTGACCGACACAACTAACAGAAGGCTTGACTTAATTTATCAAAATTTGAATGTTCAATAGTCCTTGACCGGTTTTAATTTTTTTCGGGATATATTAAAGAAGTCATCAAAATGATCATATATCTTTAACAGTCTTACAAAATTATGAAAATGTTAGAAATTAAAGCCGAATATTTGCGTTACCTATTATTAATATGATTTTGAGTTGTGTCGGATACACAGATATAATTTTACAGTTTTTGTGATGCTGATCAAAACATAATTATTTTACACCAAACACTGTAGACATTCTTTGTTTTCCCATATTTATTTCAATTAGATATGTGTTTGTGACGTTTTTTTTTAAATAAAATTGTAAATTCTATGCATCTTGCAATAGACTGATTTTTTTCAACTGTTTATGTATTTGTGTGATATACTAGGTCCTAAAGACAACTAAAGACAACATCAATTTTATGATATCTCATTTGATGTAAAAAAAGCAATTTGATAACTCCTCAGCTCTATAAATGTTTATAAAAAAATGGTTGTAAAAAATACACTGTAGTGTATTTTTATTTAGCTTTATTCGGTCTTTTAAACAATTAACGTTGCACATTTTAACCCTTTTCCTTACCATAATTTCGTCAAATATACGGTTTCCGGAGCAAATAGATTTGGTTAGTATTATGTGTAGTATTACATTTTTGTGTAGTTATTATTGTTAGTTTGGCTTTGTTTAAACTAAAACCAAGTTACTAGGCCTGGCTTTACAACGAAATAATCTTGACGTACAAATGGGACAAACTAATTAATATTAACCTATTATTATTATTATTAATATTAACTTATAACTTATAATTATTATTGTATATACTATCGTGGCCATATATTATGTCCCCTATTTTGAAGTCCATTTTCTCGCAAATCTAGGGGCGAAAAAATTTGAAAAAATTCTGAAGCTGTCCTTGATTAATATGCTACAACTCATAAAAATTATAAAGCTGTATATGTTGGCTTTTTCCCGATTTTTTCAAATTAAGACGAATTGGCGCTGTTTTTGTCCCGTAAATTTTATTCGTTTAACTTTAGTATTTAATTACTCCGGAAATAATATATAGATTTCAACGAAATAAAAAGTTAAATCACCTGCTGAATGCTAGCTTTCAATGTGCCTTTTGTAAAATTATTGGATTAGTGCTTGACCCACAAAAAGCTATATTATGCAATGCCAGCAATTCCTTTATTAGAAGAGCTAGAATAATGAAATATAGACTATAGGCTACCCACTAATTCATAGGTTTAAAGCTTATTACATAATCATTGTTTATCTTGCATTTTCCCTACAAACGATCGAGCTGAAGCATCTCATGATTGCTGCAATTGACGCGGCGCTCTTCGGTCGTTCGGGCGAGCGGGGGAAGGGATCGACAGCGACGCTGCAAGTAATGGCGGATCGCACGTGCCTTAGTTACTAGGAGAACAGTGTTTACGGACACAATACATATAACGACACGGCGATTATGCCTCGCCAAAGAAATTTGGATATCCGGCGACAGATTACCGACATTAAAAAATAATGGCAAAATGAGTCAATAAGATCACAGAACCACGAACAGGCATTTGGAAGAGTCCCATGGAAATTCTTGGCAATTTAAATCGGGTTTCGGGATTAGCATTTAAAATTAATGAACAATCTGCAAAATAATCTATGTGTCTACAAATTTACGATGCTAAATTTGTAAAAGTTTTTTGATATTTCTTTAATACGCTCAGAGCTGACGTTTGTAATATATGTAATATATCAAGAGTTTTATTTATTTTATATTGTTTGTGCATGTATTTAAATATTATTAATAAATAAACTCTTGAAACTGTTATAATAGTTTGAATATTTATATAACAAAATGGGCATACTGTTTAAATATTTTTTGGGTTTATCAAGCAAACTTAATTGAAAATCTAACTAAAAGCTAACAACATATTATTAGATTTATCCGCTTCCATCAAAATCTTGTTTACAACGTTATTGTATAAAACTGAAGAAAACATAAACGCCAATCGATAGAAGAGATTTCTCTCGTATCGGGTCACATATTATAATCAAAATTACGCAAAAATTAAGAATTTAATTGTTAGATAAAATTACTACCTTGACAAGTTATCGTTCTTTTTGTGTATTGATAATAAGCTGGCCCGGTTCTCTCAGCTGTGTCGATTCTCTCCGACATGACAGCACCGCTAACTCCTCCCTTCCCCGCAGCACCCCAAAGACCGTAGAGCGTCGGAATTCACGCGAAGTTTCAGCACGATCTTTTGTATGAAAAATACAAGATAAACAATGATTATGTAATAAATTTTAAACCTATTAATTATTGGGTAGCCTATAGTCTATATTTCATTATTCTAGCTCTTCTAATAACGGAATTTCTGGCATTGCATAATATAGGTTTTTGTGGGTCAACCACTAATCCAATGATTTTACAAAAAGCAGCTCCCCCCCCCCTCTTGGATACGCCCATAGTATTATCCAAAATCTGGTTCACCGTTAAAAAAGAAACCATTTTTTGCTTGTTCGTCAGTCATTTGAGGACTTTATCTCACAAAATTCTCCTTAATTTACATAGTAATCTGCGGGAATTACGGCGGTCCGTTAAGATGGATTACGTCTTTGTTCAAAATGAACTAAATCTCTCCTCGTAGTAGACGATTCGCCATTGTTTCGGTTAAGTACAGCCGCGTTCGCCAGAATCAATTTGCCTCTGGTTCGCACTCGATCTGATCCCATTGCGGACTGAATTTGAGCTCTTCTCGAAACCGTTTTCAAGTAGTTTTATTTCAACGTTAATCGAGCAATCATGATGGAACTTCTAGCTAAATGCAAGACGATTTTATACCTACAACATAGACAAAAAAAAACTAGTTTTCGTTTTATTTTTATTAATAATAATAATAATAATGTTTATTTAGTTAAGAGAAACTAATAATTTAAATAAATTTTATTATCTTGGTATTAAATGCCACTCTAGCGCGAGAAAAGTAGCCGCTTTTGTAGGTATATTTTTCACAATATAGTAAATGAATTACAAAATCTCTTTAAAGCCCTTTATTCTTCATAATTTTAGGAATATTCACAATTAAAAAAACTCGATTAAGAGCAATCCGTACTCATCGGGCCTCAGTTTCTAGGCACTGGGGGGGGTGTTTAGAGGAAGCGGGCAAAGGCGGAGCCTAGTCGGCGGGTGTACATTCGAAGCAAGAAGTAGAGCTTAGCCACGCTTAGCCATCAGGTCGCCCGTGCCCCGCTTCCACCGCAAATTGCGATATCAGTGCTCTCACTCATCGCGGACGTCGGAGAGAGACAAAAGATACTGCGGACGGAGCGGGCTTGTAATGTACTTAGTCTAAGTACAGTGCCAGGTTCTTCCAATAAAACACTCCTAGTGATTTTATATGTTTATTTGACTAGGAACATCTTAATACTAACAGTAAAATAATATATGTACAGAAATGCATATTCTATTGTACGTACAAGGTGTCACAATTCAGCTGACAGGCTGGGTTGCCTGCCCCGCAGTTATTATGAGCCTTGTACGAAACATCCTGCTAAATGTGTCTTATAAGCTAATTCCGCAATCGAGGTGCTATGGACTTTCAACGCGTATTCTCTGACTTAAATATGATTATTTATAAATTAGCTAGTTCAATATATATAGTCCATTACAGGCTGTCGCCTGCTGGGCGGTTGGCAAAATATAACTTTGGACAGAGCTCGCTCGCTATTACAATATTTTACCTTACAATAAACGGGGTGACATTGACCATTTTTATAATTAAATATTGTAATATATTCTATATGCATAATACAAATTTAAATATATGACAAACTGACTGTTATTGCTGTTGTAAATTGAATTAGTAATTCATGAAAACTACTGGCCTTTGTATGACAATAAATCAACAAAAAGTACACAAAAATAATAAATATAAAATATACTCATACACTAGGGTTGCCAAGTGTCCTCCTTTGAGGAGGACAGTCCTTTCTTAACCGATTTTGTCCTCCATCCTCCATTTGCACTCATTTGTCCTCCGCTCTTATTGATAGAAGATGACAGTTATTTTGCTCTCATATCCTTTCTATATTCAGTGATACAATTTGTTTCAAATTATGTCTTCTTTCAAATCCAAAATTGATACAAGGATCGATGAAAGTTTCTTTGGGATGCCAGGTGGGAAATAAAATGAAGAATCCTGTACAATTCAACAAAGTGAAAGAAGATTTATAATTCTGCATTGAAATATCTCTCAAAGAGATTTGATTTTGATACCACGTCATCCTGGCACTCAAAAATTTCTGATTTGGCATTGAACAATGGATGTCCCAATTTCAAATTTCTTATGGATGCCATTCAATTTATTACTTTGGGTGAAAAGTTACAAATTTTGATTTGTATCACCTTTGGGTGATCATTTGTTCGAAGAAGTTGTGATCTTGAAGCAAGTGTAGGTACGTCATCAAAGAAGCTGTAGATTTTGTTCAAATGGAAACATGTGGCATTTGATTTTTAATAAAACTTTAACTGCTTTGCAAAATATATTCAGGATGATAGCATTTTTGTAAGTATCCCGACGTCATCTGCTTTCATCGAACGTGTGTTTTCGCACATGGATAATAAGTGGCGGGATGAACAAAATCGGGCATCTTTGGACCTGATAAAAAGCCACCTTCTGATTTCAGTAAATTCAACTTCCGGCTGTATTGATTTTTTAATAAAATAAAATTGAATAATACTCTTCTAAGAGCCGCGAAGACCCAAATTAAATACAAATTTCTCAAAAAGTAGCGAGGTAGGTGCAAGGTAAGTGCTTACTTAAAAAATGAGTACCTAAATTAGGTAACCTAATACCTACATATAGTCTTGCAGATAAAATTAAATTTTCTACCTTGCTCTTGATTTTTTAAGGATTTATTATTTTACCCGTGACTTTGTGGGTAATAAAGGGTATATTACGTTATTATTATGTTTACCTATACATAGTTTATATAAAATACTTGATAATGTGTTCATTCATATACCTACTTACCAGAACGTATTTTTTTAAAATTTTATATTGTTCATTAGTGTTCATTTGGTTTTGTTATAAATACAAAAATAAAGATTCATACCTACATCAATTTATCATCACTATTATCATTAGTATTCCAAATCAATGTCCTCCTTCTCGAAGTTATATAGTTGGCAACTCTATCATACACACATACACTGTATATTTACAAAATTGTCTACATCTTGTTATAGGATATTATAGAAAGATATTTTTAACAATATAAAATATTTACAGTATAATATAAATACATATAAATATGTACTTACTTTTTGTTTAATAAATAATCTACTTTAGTGGATGCAATAGATTTAAAGTGGTAAATGCCCGGTCCCTAGGTAATAAACCCGTATTTTTATGAAACCTTTTGCATCGTGTATCAATGACAATGTTAAAAAAATTTACCAACTTTGTTGGACGCTTGGCATATTTTTGAATTTAAAAAATGTAAAAAAATTGCGGTTATGTATAAAAACGAAATAACTCTCTTAATTTAAATAAATTTGTAGAGCCACAAAAATACTGTTCAAATAGGTACATATTGGAGATACTGATTATAAATGTAAGATCAACATAAATGTAATGTCAATTCATAATAAAATTTAGCGAGTTAAAACGCGCTCCTATATGCGACCCTGATATGATAGGCAGTCCAATGCAGGCGTCGAATAGCCAGTCGCTAAAATCCTCGCAAAAGAGAGATGACGGATATCATGCGCTTTCTTTTTCGGTTTCTGTTTTCAGTGACTGTACCCGATTGCCGCGCTTGAACGTCATTGGTTTATCCAACTCTGTCGCCAAGAATACCGCTAGAGTGCGTAACACGACAATAACAACTTTTACGCCAGAGCACCACATGTAAGGGTAAAGTTTTGAGTGAAAAAAGCATATCGGGTATTGATATTTTTAATTGAAACTTTGTACACTTATAGAAAAAGGCCTAACTTAAACAAATCTAGTGGTACTTATTTCAATTTTAACTTGAGTTCTCCGTTAAAAAATCGTAAAATCAGTCAATTTTATGTAAGATTCAGTAACAGATTTATCAAAAACAAACAAAAATATCAAAAATCTACCACTAGAAGCACAATTATACACTTTTTATCTTTAATTTGGTGTATTGTATTTACGATTCTGTCAGCTAATAGCTAAGAAAACCCCTCAAAACTTTCCCGTGTTTTGCCAGTAGAAAGTTGGGGTACGGATTCCTCTTAAAACAGCCTCCGGCGTGCTTAAAGTCCCCCCTGTTGAGCATACATACAACACTTCACCTTTTCCCCAAAATTGTTTAACGATAATTTTTTCATCTTCCCTGAGACCATTGTATATGTGACTGACTTGGTAAGAGAATGACCGTTTATACAGCTCAGTGCGATGGGCAGGTGGAGCAAACAAACCCCTGAATCTTAAATTAAGGTTATGGACATCCGTTCTACAGCGTTGAGGTATTGTGGGATCCTCTTGGGTAGAAACTTATGTTATAATATTGCTGCATGCAACACCCTGTTATCCATGTTCAACCACCCCAAGTCGCCCAGCCCATTCGATACATGATCATACTTCTTCAAACGAAAAACAAACAGAACACATGCATTTTGGACACGCTGGACACGCTGCCTATCCGACACCGTCAGGCAAGGACCGTACACGGTATCACAATATGAGATCTTTTGATACTATTGACAGTAGATATAGTGAGATATTGTCAAAACATCAGCATTTGACATTACCGGTACTGTCATTAGACTGAAAATATTTGGAAAATCCTGGCTCACTATACCGGGTGGTCGTTTTAACTTGAGACTCCTAAATATCTCGTGAAATATGCATGGTACTACAAAAGTGTCTGTAATAAACTTGTAGGACTCAAAGGGGGAAATGAGATGACGATATCAGTTTCATTGCAGATGGCGCTGCAATCTGTGAAAATGAGGCTAACTTAATTGTTTTAAATGGGAATACCCAAATTTTTTATCAAATTATGATTTTACGCTAAATAAGAAGAATCTTTTGTCTGAAACTTTTTCGTACGGTGCATTTTTTTCGTGCGTAAACAAACCCTATGTGCATGACAGCGCAACGAGCGAGATACCAAAACGTATCCCGGTTACGCACATACCTTCCTACGTTGTACCATGAGTGTCTACTCAGTCGTCGCTTTGACTGCCAGACGGCGAGCGCATCCCATGCAGTGGCAGCGGTCATAACTACCGCAACCGCCACAAACTACCATCGTCAATAACTTTTGATAGATGAATCGTACGAAAAAATGTTTCAGACAAAAGATTCTTCTTTTTTAGCGTAAAATCATAATTTGATAAAAAATTTGGGTATTCCCATTTAAAAAATGAAGTTAGCCTCAATTTCACCGATTGCAGCGCCATCTGCAATGAAACTGATATCGTCATCTCATTTCCCCCTTTGAGTCCTACAAGTTTATTTAAGACACTTTTGTCGTATCATGCATATTTCGCGAGATATTTAGGAGTCTCAAGTTAAAGCGACCACCCGGTATAGTATTATATCAATGCAGATGTGGCCGATCTCGATCAAATAGAATTTGCGTTGCAGCTAAACTATTAATTGTACTAAAAAATGTCGTAGACATAAATTATTCAGAATTTCCTCTACTTTAATTTATTATTTAACTATTTTGAGGAAATTACAGAAATGGCGGCTCATTTGCAAAATCCTTGAAAAATGTTTAGAGGAAACGTCCAGTTCCTTTGAGTCCAGTTCCTAGAGCTGGTCTCTAAGTTTAGTCACGAAGCTTCTAAATATGAAGTTTCGTCCCGATACCTTCAGTAGTTTCTCCGGAATCGTCTCCACAAAAATTGACTACACACATACACACACAGAGAGACATTTTTTTGTACCTTGGTCAAAAATGATCAGGCGATCCAAAAAGACCTATTGTTAATGATACACTACATATAAAGACGATTCGCTAACATATCACAGTTTATTTCATTTGCTTTTGATAAGTAGTCTTGCAGTTATCTTCAAACACATAGTCGGAGGCTTCAAACACATGTCTTCATACCATTATTTGGCGCCGGGCAGCGCTGTACTCTAGAGGCGTATTTCTCGAAAACTTGATTTTAGCAGTAAGACCCCTTTCTTCAGAGCGGGTCATATATGGTTTTAACAGGTACATGCAACACAGCGATCCAAATTTCGCTAAAAAATTACCTTAATTCTTACACCCTGTTTATGCACAAAACTGAAATTTCAATAAAATGTACTACCCCAGTGCTGTTGTTGAGGAAATATCCGTCAATTAAGTGAAAAAATCATAAAAAATTGGACAATTGGTTCAATAGATATTTAACTTTGAAAATGACATACATACATAATTGCCTGTAGGTGGGACGATTTTTCTCTGTCCTAATCACTGTCAGTAGATAACAACTAACGAAATTGTTATATTTAGACGACAAATAGTCTCAAAGGCTGTTTTCAAGTCTAAAAAAGCTGCAACTGTCGTTTTTCGTCTTCTAACTCTGACGAGCAAATTAAAAAAATCAATAAAAAATTACAGTCTCTGCCCGGAGTCGAACCAAGGTACACTGCCTTGCCGGGGCGTTGCTCTACCGCTAAGCTACCGAGGCCAATGACAGGGATTAGCAGATTGATCGTAAATCGACGTAATGGACGAAAGTTTGTCATATACTTAAACAACCCTTCGAGTTGCACACTGGTTTCCTTTGACGTAACTAATCTCTATTCCAATGTTCTTACCGATTTTACGTTCCTCACTTTAATTCCATTCTTAAACATATCATTTCACAAAATTTCTGTTCGTTCAACGACAAATTTTATAAAATTGAGGAAGGACTACCTATGGGCCTTCCTTTATCTGTTTTTTTGGCTGATGTTTTCCTAGATCATGTCGAATGTAATCATATTAATCATCTCTCTAACCCTTTTTATTGTCATGTCGAGGGAAGGTTTCGTTATGTTTCTTCTGTATATGGAAAGGAAGTAAATCCGAACTTCAAGACATGTTAGCTTATATAAATAACATTCACCCTAAACTTACATTCACTATCGAAGTTAAAACTAACAGCAAATTAAATTTTCTCGATGTTACCATCCTCCGACATGACAATCGTTTCGAGTTTGACATTTACAGAAAACCTACTTCAATTACCACAATCATTCCCTATGACTCATTTACTTCCGAAGAGCTCTTTCATATCCTATATCCCATAACAACAAAACTAAAGAACTAACATTTATAGAAGACCTTGCATTGTTCAATAATCTTCCTATTAAAACAACTAACAAACTTTTTCATCATGTCACTATTAAATTAGATCCTCTCTACGTCAGGGAGACCAGTCTTCAACCAAACCCTATTTACAAACCTTTTACTTTCAACCAATCTAATGTTAAACTTTCGAAATTACTTAAACCTTTTAACATTTTACCAGCATTTAGATCCAACACTCAATTGTTCAATTTATTGTCAAGTCAGCGCAAACTTATTAGACCAACCCTTTGTGAGAGCGGTGTCTATTCGGTATCATGTGGAAACTGCGATGCTATTTATATTGGGGGTATAGGGGTACCACAAGGTTCTGTTCTTGGACCGGTTTTATTTAATTTGTACATAAACGATGTTGCTTCACAAGTTAAAGCTTGTGATATGCACCTATTTGCAGACGATACACTAATATCAATTGCAGGAGATAACTTACCTGATGTAATCGCGACATTAAACTCCGAACTAGTATCGATATCAAATTGGTATAAAGAAAATAAATTATGTTTGAATGTATTGAAAACAAAAGCTATGGTATTGGGAAATAGAAATTCGGTAAACCCTACACCAGACATAGTTATCGATAACACAGTTGTTGAGATAGTGGTCGAATTTAAATATCTAGGTGTCATTTTAGATAATAGTTTGAAATTTACGAGTAATATGGAATATATAGTTAAAAAGGTGAGTCGAAAGATTAGCTACTTAGGAAGAATATCTAATAAACTTACATTAAAAGCTAGAATATCTTTGTACCATACGATTATAGAACCATATTTTTACTATTGCAGGAGTATAATATTTTTGTGTACAGCCAAAGACATTAAAAAGATTCAAGTACAACAAAATCGAGCACTCAGAATTTTATTACAAAGCTCCAGGTTAACCAGTGTCGAGTCCATGCTGAGTAAATTAAATTTTTTGAATATTAAACAAGGAACGGTATATCAGGCACTCACGTTGGTATATAAATGCATAAATAATAAACTCCCAAATTATATGAGTAATTATTTAACATACAATAGTCAGCAGCATGAATACAATACTCGGCAAAAGGACCACTTCAGATTACCAAAATATACAAAAAGCAGCACACAAAATTCATTTTATTATAAAGCACTGAAGATGTTTAATAACCTGCCAAGTGATATAAAAAAACAGTAGTTCGCTAAGTCTTTTTAAAACGTCATGTCGGGTTCATGTATTGGCTAATTTTAAGTAGTTGATAAGTTTATTACTTAGGAAACCAAATTTATTGTGATTATTAGTTTCTTTTAACTAAATAAATATCATTATTATTATTATTGGACAGACTGGTAGATCATTGGCAAGGCGACTCAAAGAACACAATAGTCAAACTACATCCAACTTATACCAACACAAGATTCAAACTGGTCATAACATTAGTTATAAAAATGCGAAATTACTTCATAGATGTCAAAAGGGCTACCGTTTAGATATACTTGAACTATTACAGATTCAACGTCACAGGAAATCTCCCCATAACACTTTACTTAACAACCAGACTAAATTTACCTACAAGCCTCTTTTTACTTACCTCTAATTATACGTGCCTCGCATTTGTTTCTTTCCTAGTCAAATCATTTTATATTGTTTATTTTTCGCGTCTACTTTTTGCTATTTCAGGTTTTCGAATATTCTATTCACTCAATGGTTTGCACATGTGCTGTTTATAGCTTTCTTGCATCGCTACATTTTTTGATATTATTTGTCTACGTCTGCCTGACAAGCAAGCATGTCCAATATTTGTCTCTTGCACACATAAAACTTACACGTTTATTACGTTCATTTTGAAACAAATTGTGGCGTTTTAGTTGTTCACATTGTTTTCGTTTTCCGCTGTTCTTGAACGTAAGTTGTTTTTCGGTAACTTGTTTAAGATTTGTAACATGTGCTTTTTCGACAGATTTTTACCACGTGCTATGCTGATCATGATATTTCACGGATATTGGTTTATAGATGAGTTTTTTCAAATGTTCTCAAACCTTTTTGAATATTCCATTTACATCCTGACGCTTGTGTTTACTTTTTGACGTGAGTTTTATACTTAATTAATTAATTGTTTGTTGACAACGATACGGTTGACACCAAGAAGTGCAGTATTCAAGATTTTCTTCTCGTTTTGAATTCTAAATTCAACACCATTAACTTTACTATAGAACAAGAAGTTAACGGCCAACTTCCATTTTTAGACACTCTGGTAGTCAGGAATAGCAAAAATATAATAGAAATTGACGTGTATCGGAAAGATACTAACACAATCAGGTTTATCCCTAATGATTCGCAGCACCCTTTTCAACAAAAATTGTCTTTTATTAGTTGTTTAGTAAACAGGTTATTGAAATTTCCATTGTCCGCAGATAGATATCAACAAGAATTATTGGTTATTAAGAATGTTGTCATACATAATGGGTACCCTGAGAAATTAGTTGATAGAATGATTAAGAAGCAGAATCAAAAAATGTATGTAAATCAAATATCTACTTTAAATACTTTGTCTGTAGAAAAGAAGAAATATGTTAAAATACCGTTCGATTGTGCATATACAAGGGGTTTGAGAAGTATTTTTACATTACAAAATCTCTGTATAGCATATTCGACTCATAATAGCATAATAGCATAATAGCTTCTTGGAAACCCAAAGGATAAGGTAGATGTACTTGATAAATCTGGTATATACTGTATCAAATGTCATAACTGTGAAAAAGAATACGTAGGCCAGACTAGAAGAACAATTTTAACTAGGTTCAAAGAACATGTCGCTCATTTTAAATATAATCGTTTTGAAAAATCTAGTGTGGCTCAACATATTTTGGACACAGGTCATAAAGTAGTTGTAGATGACTTAAAACTTGTAAAAGCTGTGTCAAATAATAGGGAACTAAACAGCTTGGAAAGTATCTTTATTCACTTGAATAGAGATAAATTAATAAATTCAGACAGGGGTCCTATACCTAGTTCGCCATTGTTTGACCTGTTTTAATTAAAACTTGTTTTTTACGCTTCAATGATCAAAATTCACTGAGGTGTGAACAACAAATGGGTATATATAGGGTAATTTTTAACATGGACGTCACTTCCACTAGTGATTTGCTTGGACAATATCCAGTAAAGATACTATGAAGTGCTAATCTCTCTTTTCCTCTTTTTAGGTTCTACTGAAGATGGCAACATAGTTGTTGAAATACGTATTTAGGTTCTAAAATACTTGTTGTGGTTAGGGGTTTATAATTTTATTATATATTTAATAATTGATTATCTAATAAAATATTTATATACTAATCAATTCTACCTCGGTTAAAGGGTTAAAACCGCGCGTTTATCTCTAAAAACTTTAACGCATTCCACCCAGATGATCACAAAGGTGCAACATCTATTTCCGGTCGACTGGCCGGTCTCAAAGGGGTAAGCGAACCCCTAATTTCCATACGGTCCGATACCGGCCCGATATCGAACGAGACGCGGCTTTACGCTAAAGTTTTGCGGTTTCTTCCGGTTTCGCGGCGGTAGGGTTTGCCGTTTTATCGGCAAATTCCAGTTAATTATTCAGGTCTCAAGGGGGTGCGAATCGAGGGGGGCGGCGGAAGGCGCTCAGGTGGGCACGGCAGTGCTACCAACCCATTCAATGTACCGCTATAAATCAGAGGCAGCTGTGACGGGCCAAAGGTCCCCAAATTCCTCACCCCCCCAGCGGCCCCATCTCAAAAAGGAAACTGTAATCCCTAGGGTAATATACAATTGGCAAGACTGATGAATGAATACGAATTGTAAATATGTTGAGTTTTGCGTTCGCAATTGTGCCTTAGGTTGAGTAAATGGTAAGATCCTATATAAGGAATTAAATGTAGTATTCAATCAAGACATAAATATATTTTAAGTTGAAGGTATAGTGTGTTTAGAACGAACATATAATTATTCATGTTAACTATATCGAACTTCACGTGAAGAATACCAGTTAATCAAATTTAATTAAACCGTTTGATCAGTATGATTGTAAGGATTTGTTACAATGATCAGATCATATATTCAAAATGAAACTATGATTTTTTCTCAACAACTTAACACCCACCATTGTTGTGGTTAGGGGTTTATAATTTTATTATTAAGTTCGCCACAGTCTCCAAAATATTGTTATTAACACCCACCGTTAGATTATATTCATATTAATTAAATTGAAGACGTGAGTGGATGTTTCTGGATATGGTCAGAAAAATGTAGCCAAGCATTTGACCAAGTGAAGAAGGTTTTGATATCTGCTCCTGTTTTGGTGCATTTTAATCCCGATTTGCCAATTGTCTTGACAAGAAAATCCAATAGCTTACGCTTGGATGGCCTAGAAACACATAGTGAATACCAAACTGTTAAAATATTATAATTTTCGTAATGAACTGACTATTTGTAAAGGTGTAATTTTGTGGAATAACAAAATAGTGGTTCCTAGAAATATGAGATATAGATTCATAAATGAATTACATGTAAAAAAAAATAAAAAGTATTTACCTCGAAGGAATAATGTTGTGAATAATGATGTTGCCGAAAGTCAAAGACGACAACTTAAGTATCATAAAGGGCATAGAAAATCTAAGTTTAGTTTAGGTAAAACGGTAATGATTAAAGATAATAGAATACCTAATAAAATTAGATGGATCAAAAGTAGAATAATTAAAATATTAAGAAAGTGCCTGTAGGTACTTATGTAATGTGCCGGAAATCGGTAAAGTGTGGCAACGTCATGCTAACCAGATTCAATTTTGTCACACAATAGAAAACACATTGGCACCTTTACCGATTGTCGACGCAACCGAAGATACTGTAGAAATGCAGAATTTTCCTGATAAAACCGACACCGAAAATAAAAATTTAAGTCTTAGACCGAGAAGAGATCGAAGACCACCGGTGCACATAGTGGCAGAGTAGGTACCTGAAAGCTGGCAGAAAATAAAAAAAATCTGATGTGGCCAGGCACATGACTTTATCATACAATATATAAAATTAATAGTTTAGCTGCATGAGAATCTACTCTGTAGAGATCAATCGTAGGTATTGTCAAAGCATCAGCATTTGACACTACCTACACTACGTCATTAGAATAATAGTTATTTATGTCACAAATGCCGAAAGTACGGAATAGCGCGACGAGCGGTGATACGGCGCGTCACCGAAGGCGGAGTGTAACCGTCGCATATGAGCGAGTCGCGCTATTTAGTTTTTGGCAGGAGCGACATCAACGTTTATTGTGTTGCTTTTTAAGAAATACGTAATTAAAAAAAAATAAATGATTTCTGTATAGTAAATGCTAGGTTGGTACCACTTTGACGAAAGGTGCGTTCCGATTGGTAGGTAATGGTAGCTAATGGCGGTGGTAGAATACGAAATTATAGTATTTCTTACATATCGTGATAATGACACATATTACTTTGCATGTACATAAACATGAGTCACTAGCAATTTTCTATTGGAAATACTATAACGGCGTCTGCTACCACTGCCATTATCACTAATGAAAACGCACCTTAAAAAGGTAATTCAAATTCTGACAGATTTATATTTGCTCATGACACATCCTTACCAACATACTAAAATAAAACTACACTCATCGCTATACTTTATTTATAATTTTCTCAATGTATCATTTTTAGAATTAGATATAAAGACGGGTTGATATTTCTTATCAACAAACAATCAAATTGGTGATCTTATTTTATTTGAAATTTGTATTTTATAATTTTGCGCACTACAGCGGCACGTTCCATAGTGGTTCTGCAACCTCTGATGAGATCAGCTGTTTTCGAATGTGACAACACAAAAAAATATTTGTCAAAATCCTGGCTACTATGTAATTTCATATCAATGCAGATGCGACCGATCTCGATCAAATAGAATTTGCTCTTACTATTAATTTTACCGAAAAATGTTATAGGCATAAATTATTCAAAATTTCCTCTACTTTAATTTATTAATTAACTATTTTGTCGAAATTACAGAAATGGCGGCTCATTTCCAAAATCCTTGAAAAAGGCTTAGAATAAACTAAAAAGCTAAACTATTAATTTTACCAAAAAAAGTCATAGGCATAAATTATTCAAAATTTTCTCTGCTTTAATTTATTATTTAACTATTTTGACGAAATTACAGAAATGGCGGCTGATTTCTAAAATCCTTGAAAAAGGCTTGGAGTAAACACCCAGTTCCTTTGGACCCTTTTGAACCAAAAGCTTTTCAACTCTAAGTTTGGTCATGAAACTTCTAAATATGAAGTTCCGTGCCGATACCTTTAGTAGTTTCTCCGGAAATGAATTAACAAAAATTGGGTACACACACACACACACACACACACATACACACACACACACACAGACATTTTTTTGTACCTTGGTAAAAAATGTTCAGGGGACCCATAAAGACCTATTTCCGCTAAAATCTCAAAAATTTTTTTCGGCACGATTACAATACTTTACATACTGCGTATGATAAAGTAAAAATAAAGTTGTAATTTGTCCTAAAATAATACTTTCTATAAATAACTAAATAAATGATACATCGTTTCCACACTTCAATATTCAAACAGCGCGCATGCGCGGGCGACAGCATCGCCTTAAAATTTAACATTTCTCACCATCCGCTTAAGACCAAACAAATACATAGTTAGGTTGATGTATTGTTTGTGAAGTAGTTTCGGCAAAAACACACTATAAATGGGATGGAATCGTTACCTCCAGGTATGTATATTCCAGATATGGTTGCATCAACATAAAATATTTCATATCTAGGCAGTATAACAATACTGAATATACCAGTGCCATTTTATATAAATTTGGTTTCTGTTCAGATTAAAGTTATGTTATTAGGGGTTGTTAGTTATAGTTTTGCGATTTTTACGTTCATTAGATTTCCTACAATAAAGCCCACTTGATCTCAGTTGCAGCTTTTTGCATTTTTACTTTATCATACGCAGTATGTAAAGTATTGTAATCGTGCCGAAAAAAATTTTTGAGATTTTAGCGGAAATAGGTCTTTATGGGTCCCCTGAACATTTTTTACCAAGGTACAAAAAAATGTCTGTGTGTGTGTGTGTGTGTATGTGTGTGTGTGTGTGTGTGTGTACCCAATTTTTGTTAATTCATTTCCGGAGAAACTACTAAAGGTATCGGCACGGAACTTCATATTTAGAAGTTTCATGACCAAACTTAGAGTTGAAAAGCTTTTGGTTCAAAAGGGTCCAAAGGAACTGGGTGTTTACTCCAAGCCTTTTTCAAGGATTTTAGAAATCAGCCGCCATTTCTGTAATTTCGTCAAAATAGTTAAATAATAAATTAAAGCAGAGAAAATTTTGAATAATTTATGCCTATGACTTTTTTTGGTAAAATTAATAGTTTAGCTTTTTAGTTTATTCTAAGCCTTTTTCAAGGATTTTGGAAATGAGCCGCCATTTCTGTAATTTCGACAAAATAGTTAATTAATAAATTAAAGTAGAGGAAATTTTGAATAATTTATGCCTATAACATTTTTTGGTAAAATTAATAGTAAGAGCAAATTCTATTTGATCGAGATCGGTCGCATCTGCATTGATATGAAATTACATAGTAGCCAGGATTTTGACAAATATTTTTTTGTGTTGTCACATTCGAAAACAGCTGATCTCATCAGAGGTTGCAGAACCACTATGGAACGTGCCGCTGTAGTGCGCAAAATTATAAAATACAAATTTCAAATAAAATAAGATCACCAATTTGATTGTTTGTTGATAAGAAATATCAACCCGTCTTTATATCTAATTCTAAAAATGATACATTGAGAAAATTATAAATAAAGTATAGCGATGAGTGTAGTTTTATTTTAGTATGTTGGTAAGGATGTGTCATGAGCAAATATAAATCTGTCAGAATTTGAATTACCTTTTTAAGGTGCGTTTTCATTAGTGATAATGGCAGTGGTAGCAGACGCCGTTATAGTATTTCCAATAGAAAATTGCTAGTGACTCATGTTTATGTGTTGCAAAGTAATATGTGTCATTATCACGATATGTAAGAAATACTATAATTTCGTATTCTACCACCGCCATTAGCTACCATTACCTACCAATCGGAACGCACCTTTCGTCAAAGTGGTACCAACCTAGCATTTACTATACAGAAATCATTTATTTTTTTTTTATTACGTATTTCTTAAAAAGCAACACAATAAACGTTGATGTCGCTCCTGCCAAAAACTAAATAGCGCGACTCGCTCATATGCGACGGCTACACTCCGCCTTCGGTGACGCGCCGTATCACCGCTCGTCGCGCTATTCCGTACTTTCGGCATTTGTGACATAAATAACTATTATTCTAATGACGTAGTGTAGGTAGTGTCAAATGCTGATGCTTTGACAATACCTACGATTGATCTCTACAGAGTAGATTCTCATGCAGCTAAACTATTAATTTTATATATTGTATGATAAAGTCATGTGCCTGGCCACATCAGATTTTTTTAAATATTGATGTTTTATGGTGTTGATAGCACATAGCTATGAGCCGATACGCCAAAAATGTGACTTTTGTAACAGACGTTTTAATCATACTTCTAAAAAGTTCTTGGGGTCTCTGATTCAAAATTTGGAATATAATCATATTTTTGAAATTCAAAATGGCGGGTCCAATATGGCGGCAAAAATAAAAAGCTGGATTTGCATAAAAATTAGCACCAGTGATATTTAAGATCTGATGTAAGATTTCAAAAAATCAAAATGGCGGAACCAACATGGCGACAAATTCCAAGTCTGAGTGAACGGAAACATTTCCGTTCACTCTCCAAACGAGATGCCTGTTGCGTCGTTGCTGCTCTACAATTTTTTGTTGTTTCATTCATAACTTGACCATTTAGGCTGATGATAATCACTTAGCTGATCGAAACCGGTTCCTATTGAAATAAATAACAATCAAAGGATCAAAGAGATTTTATTTCCAATACATAACTAACAAAAACGCACACAAATGTTATTTGGATTTAAAAGTGCCGTCCTATGCTACATGGCACTATTTTACCTATGCTGTTTGTAAAATTAGTTTAATCTTCCGACTCTCTCAAGCGTTCAAATAATACATTTCCGGACATGAGTGCATTAAAAAATTTGTTTACTATGGTCTGTATACTGATGTTCTATACAGCTTACATATAAGTTATTATTAGTTTTAAGTTTCATAATTAGTTGACCTAGCATTGTCGCCTTTCAACTGTTTACGTATAATAGTAAAAATAACAATTTCGTTATCACAGAAATTTAAATTTTTTCTCTATATTTAGTCATTGGTTGTCGTTAATTCGGGTAAAAAATTTTTAAATAATTTTGCGCCTTTTTATTGTTTACCAATTTATTATTAAGACTTTTTATGGAATGGTCGATTGACACGATTATAGAATTAAATAAGCAATTGTGTTCATTTTGTGCCTGTATTTTTGGTTTTGAAAGGTTGCTCATTATGCATTAGGCCTTGCTCGATGAACACAAGCTGGAAATTCTTATAAAAAATTAACAATGTTTACTCCAGAAGATTACAAATTAATAAAAATTCTTCAATATTGGTTGGCAGTCAGACCAAATCTAAAATTCTAGGATAAAAGTTCAATGATTCTGAAACAAATATATAAATACAAATAATATTCTTATAAAAAATTATTAATTACACCGTAATAAACGATAGAAAGGCAGCAAATTTTCTTGCAATTCATTTAATATCAATATGCTATAGATAAGTTGCCGAGCATACAGGGGTAACAACCGTGGCTAATGACATAAAATAATGAATAAAATTGACACAACCATAAAAGCAACGGAGATTTTTCAGGGTGAATGCAATTTAAATTTAACGATCAATATAGTCTATTTTCATGTTTGTTGTGTCTCAATTTTAGAATCCTAACTAATAAATACGATCAATGCCATTTACAACAAATAAAACAACGAAAACGTTACAAAATAACTAATAGTATAGTCATTTACACTACGTCACCTTTTATTACTAAAAAAAATCTTGCCCCACTGGAACATTTTTTAACAGCGCCCATGCTAGATAGGTTCAATAATTTCGTCGAGCCGTTACCGACTAAAAAGAAGAATTAAGATATGAGGCTGTTACTTCATATTTGTTTATAACATATACTTCTAGACAATCTTTCCAAGTAAAAACTGAGTAATAATTAAGGTGCATGTACATGTACATATGCACTTAGTAAAATTCATATTTTCTGGACTACCCTGTATAATTTACAGAAATTTACAAATTTTATGCTTTAATTATTCGTTTTAGAAGAAGGACAAACTTTTATAAAGTATGACATTTTCCAGTAAATCAATAACAAGGAAGTTACCATTTTTTCATAGATTCTGGGACACTATGTATGCTTGTTTATCAATTTCCTTGTGATAAAGAGAATGTAAAATAGTTAGTGTACCTTTATAATAATAATTTAAAGAGTTTTTTCTCTAAATTCATAAGCGCTGAATTGATGCCACATTTGATGGTCTTCGGCCACTATGTGCGGTGGTCACAAGTCGGTCCGACTTGTTTATGACTAAGAGTTGTATATTATGTTTATAAATTTATTGTGCGGGAATTGTATATTCTATAAATAATTTAGTTGTAATTAAGGGTAAAGATGTAAGAATATTAGCATTATCATTTTATTATCGTTAGTATAGGCAACACACATTTCGTGTTTTGGGAAACCAGTTTTCCAGTTTCACTATACATACGGCGTACTTGTATTTTATGTACACTATATTTTGGACAGTTGAATAAAGCAGTTGTAACAACTTGTTGCTCAATAAAATTCCGATATATCTTGTGTGTATATATATAACTTGTGTGTTGCCTATACTAACGATAATAAAATGATAATGCTAATATCTTACAATTTTGTTAAGCTTCAATACATCTAACCGATTACATGTTTGGGGCTAAATAAGTTCATATAAGTGCTTAGATGGATTGAACCTGAACAAAATTGATTAAAAAAAACTTATTTATTTCAAAATTTACTCCTATAGATTTCTTGAATTGACGCTGTAGACACAAAGATACTATGTATTTTTAGTTAAAATAATCGATATAGTCCACATACTTAATTCAGTTAAATATATGAACCATTTAAAACAAAAACACAAATCTTAAATCTATTAAATGATTTGATAAAATATTATTTTTGTAGGAAGAAAAATGTTTAATTTGAAGTGATCTTGGTGGAATCATACGTATATTCCAAGTAAATATACACTGTGGGCCACAAAAAAAAACAAATTTTTAATCACTCGTATCTACAATAATATTGAGTCAATTAAAATATTTCTTTAAAAACGAATTGCTTTTAGTGTGAAGGTTCAAACCATACCATATTTGCAATAACAGAACGTTTCAATCCAAAGTTATGTTGCTTTATGTTTGCTATGCAACATTTCTGATAATATCGGGTCAACTTAATATGAAATGAAAGGTGTTGAAAGGTTGAGTATTTCCTTACCTAGATATAACAATTTTTCCTAACAAATGTCATAGGCCTCAGTAGCTCAGATGGGAGAGCATTGGGCAAGAAACGCAAAGGTGCCTGGTTCAAATCCAGGTTGTGGCTGTAATTTCCAATTTATTTAAAATTTGCATCCCGCGTGGATATCAACAATACTTTGAATACATTGTGTTGTTTGTTAGATATTTTTTATTTGAAGATGTAATTTTTACGTGAAAAACGAACAGTAAGACCTTTCCGTCAGACAAGTGAAAGCAAACTACCATAATTTTAGTTCAATAAAAAACGATGTTGATCCAAATCACTGCAAAACTAAAATTTTATGTTTTTGGTGCAAAAACAAAAAAATATATAAAAAATCTGATGTGGCCAGGCACATGACTTTATCATACAATATATAAAATTAATAGTTTAGCTGCATGAGAATCTATTCTATTCAGATAAATCGTAGGTATTGTCAAAGCATCAGCATTTGACACTACCTACACTACGTCATTAGAATAATAGTTATTTATGTCACAAATGCCGAAAGTACGGAATAGCGCGACGAACGGTGATGCGGCGCGTCACCGATGGCGGAGTGTCGCCGTCGCATGTGAGCGAGTCGCGCTATCTAGTTTTTGGCAGGAGCGACATCAACGTTTATTGTGTTGCTTTTTAAGAAATACGTATTTAAAAGAAATAAATAAATGATTTCTGTATAGTAAGTGCTAGGTTGGTACCACTTTGACGAAACGTCAAGTTTAAAGGTGCGTTCCGATTGGTAGGTAATGGTAGCTAATGGCGGTGGTAGAATACGAAATTATAGTATTTCTTACATTTCGTGATAATGACACATATTACTTTGCATGTACATAAACATGAGTCACTAACAATTTTCTATTGGAAATACTATAACGGCGTCTGCTACCACTGCCATTATCACTAATGAAAACGCACCTTAAAAAGGTAATTCAAATTCTGACAGATTTATATTTGTTCATGACACATCCCTACCAACATACTAAAATAAAACTACACTCATCGCTATACTTTATTTATAATTTTCTCAATTTATCGTTTTTAGAATTAGATATAAAGACGGGTTGATATTTCTTATCAACAAACAATCAAATTGGTGATCTTATTTTATTTGAAATTTGTATTTTATAATTTGTCGCACTACAGCGGCAATGTGCCATAGTGGTTCTCAACCTGTGATGAGATCACCTGTTTTCGAATGTGACAACACAAAAAAATATTTGTCAAAATCCTGGCTACTATGTAATTTCATATCAATGCATATGCGACCGATCTCGATCAAATAGAATTTGCTCTTGCAGCTAAACTATTAATTTTACCAAAAAATGTCATAGGCATAAATTATTCAAAATTTCCTCTACTTTAATTTATTAATGTAATTTCCAATTTATTTCAAATTTGCATCCCGCCTGGATTCACCAATACTTTGAATACATTGTGTTTTTTCTTAGATATTTTTTATTTGGAGATGTAATTTTTACGTGACAAACGAACAGTAAAGACCTTTCCGTCAGACAAGTGAAAGCAAACTACCATAATTTTAGTTCAATAAAAAGCGATGTTGATTTTAGTTCCAAATCACTGCAAAACGAAAATTTTATGTTTTTGGTGCAAAAACAAAAAATATATAAAAAATCTACTGCCCAATAATGGTAGTAAACAAATAAGAAAACTTAAAAAATTTCAAAAACTAACGTGACGCCGTAAGAAAACTAAACGTTGGCCATAGTTTCTCCACCATCTTTAAATGTACGTAACTCAAGTTCGCAATTGGACTTTTCGTGCCTATGCAATGGAATAGTTTGTTATCTATGCAAACGTCTAATTCAACTGCTTTTTTTGAGTAAATACAGTAAAAAGACAAGACAACTTAGTTTATCAAAGAATTCCTTGAATTTACTTTATATCTTTGAAATTATGAGCAATTGAAAATTTGTACTGTTTTTTTGCCCACAGTATATATTTATAAATAAATATACAGGGTCCTGCAACTAAGCTCCCGTCTTCTGTAGCTCACTTACTCATTAAGCTAAGAGTTTTGACATTTTGCAGGCTTACCCTGTACTTCAAGGTACAATTCAAGAAATTATTTTTTATTATACAGGATGTTCCAAAAATGTGCAACGCCATGGTAATATATTTTTTTAAATAGCATGCTATACATTTCTCTACACATTTGGAAGCCTTATATGGTTGCCTACATATCACCAAAATTTTATTGAAATCGGTTGAGTGAACACAGCAGAAAAAAATAAAAAACAAAAAAATTGATTTTGCATCGTAGGCTTTAAAAATCAATAAAAACCACAAAATGCACCTCGTTAATAAAATTTTGCGACATGCTTATAAAGTTAGATGTAATAGTCTCGTTAACCAAGTGACATTGATCCAAATTATACAAGGTGACCAAAATCGAGTGTCAAACTTGTCAAACTTCAAAGCGCGCTATTGTTCTTATTTTAAATTGAACCCATAATTTTTTTTAGGCGAAACGGTGCGGAATTAAAGAATAAATATTGTTTCTGAATACAACCCCATCACAATTCCCAATATTTTAAAAGTTATTCGCCAAAAACTCATTTTTCAACGTTTCCAACGGCAATTTTAGATAATAAATATCGTACGTGGCGTTGAAAAACAATTTATTACATAAAATATAACGCAGAGAGGTATTTTAAATTGCTAAATTTACTGCAAAATTTACCTATAGCCACATTTCGGTCCTTGTCGCTGTAGGTAAATTATGCAGTAAATTTAGCATTTGAATAACTATTTAATTAAGTACACTCAAATCTAAAATACGTCTATTATTTTTTATGAAATAAATTGTTTTTCAAAGTCACGTACGATATTTATTATCTAAAATTGCCGTTGGAAACGTTGAAAAATGAGTTTTTGGCGAATAAGTTTTAAAATATTGGGAATTGTTATGGGGTTGTATTTAGAAGCAATGTTTATTTTTTAACTCTGCATCATTTCACATAAAAAAATTTATGGGTTCCAATTTAAAATAAGAACAACAACACGCTTTGAAGTTTGACAAGTTTGACACTCGATTTTGGTCATCCTGTATACTTTGGATCAATGTCACTTGGTTAACGAGACTATTACATCTAACTTAATAAGCACGTCGCAAAATTTTATTAACGAGGTGCATTTTGTGGTTTTTATTGATTTTTAAAGCCTACGATGCAAAATCATTTTTTTTTGGTTTTTATTTTTTCCGCTGCGGTCACTCAACCGATTTCAATAAAATTTTGGTGATATGTAGGCAACCATAAAAGGCTTCCAAATGTATAGAAAAATGTATAGCATGCAATTTAAAAAAATATATTACCATGGCGTTGCACATTTTTGGAACATACTGTATAATAACAAATAATTTCTTGAATTGTACCTTGAAGTACAGGGTAAGCTTGCAAAATGTCAAACTCTTAGCTTAATGAGTAAGTGAGCTACAGAAGACGGGAGCTTAGTTGCAGGACCCTGTATACATTTGAAATGAGGTTTCGTTATGCAAAGTATCAAAAATACTATTATGGCAACTACTTTACTCCTAATGGTCCATGAAGCAAAATCATATCATTCTACCACCTAAAAGCAACGTAAACTCTATATTTTAAAAATTCTCCTGGACGAACTTGACCCGATACTAGAATGCTGCAATGTTCAGAATTAATGACATAATTTAGTTTTGTTATTCTTTTAGAATAATAACAGTATAGTCGCCATATGTACGACCAAGTATACAACACAAAATGCTATTTCGTTGGCAGCAAGTTTTACGATACATTTTGGGATATTTTCCAATATCGCAGGCCGGTGCGGTGGTGTGCTTCGCAAGGGGTAGCTGGAATAGCCACCCTTGATTTTACTGTGGTCACTGTCGTAAAACGAAGAAAATTCTAGCGCGAAATCGTAAACTAAAGCAATGGTAGGGCCCGTCAGAACCCGGTCTAGGGTTTCGTTAAAAGGAATAGTTGTGAAATGGAAATGTATACAATGTGTTGCTTACAACAATATACATTTACAAAAGCTATGAACTAATATTTGGGATATATTTTATACGTGAATAAAAACAATCCAGAGGAAACATAAATAGAAAATTTTTAAACCTACAGAGAGTACACATTAACGACGTACTGAGTCTACAGCAGTTATTGCAGAGGGCGCATTTATTACTTACATTATGGGTCGATTCTGTGCATATCTATAACGTCTATAAGGTCAAACCTATGAGTTGTTATAGATCTATAAGGAATAGTGCGATTCTATGAGCCCTCATAGGCTATAGATACCCTTATAGTAGGGTGACCAACCGTCCCGATTTGGGCGGGAAAGTCCCGAATTTTAACAACTTGTCCCGACTTGTAAAGCGTCCCGAATCTTGTCCCGATTTTTGAAAATTTTATCCTTATGTCCAGGAATTTGTAATACAATTCGAATTTCCAAGATATCCATGAACATAAATTAGATTCCAAATTATTATCTGAAAGAAGGGTTGTCTATCTATAACGAATTTTAAGCGCAACCTTAATAATTATTATAACACGCGTAGTGAATAGCCGGTTGGTGGGTGACAATCTAGTCCTTGTGACAATCGGTGTAGAAACGGTGCATATTACTTATAATAAAAACTAATCTGACTTAAATAAAAATGCATGTTAGTCTTTTGTGGAATCGTTTGGGCGGTGTAAGATTTAGTGGCCGGTCGCGTTGGATCATTTTTATTTTTTGATTTTCAGATTGAATCAGTCAACACAATACAAAACATATTTTTGTTATTATCAGATTTCTATTTTACACATTTGTTGGTATTCATAAAATGCGCCATAGTAAATCACAGATATATTGATCCTAATAATTTGGAATGAAAGAGAAAATTATATATATGTTACCGATTTATTTTATTCTGTTCTTGAGATTTCTTCTATCTAGATTAATTTCTTCCAAAAATATGGAGCACAAAGACAGAAAACGCAAATGCACGTTCAATGCACGTTCAATTATATTTTAGAGAACGAGGTTTTTATTTGTTATGATAGTATATGTTGTAAGCAAATCGAAGGTTGCTAAATTTGTGTTAAATTTAATTTTGTTTTTGTAGTGGAGACATGTTATTGGCTTCGGCTGTTTGTCTCCCAAATTTAATTAAATAAATAAATAAATAAATAAATGACAACTTACATAAACAATTTCGTTTTTATGAAAATTACTAGGCTTAATTCCCAATCAAAACTAAAATGCAGTTTTACATCGGCGGAGGTCGCCGAAACGATGTTGCAAAACATACATCGAATAAACAGAAGCAATGCATGATGTAGCAAGTTCATCGAAATTAAGTATGTACTTGTTTTAGAGCCGTAACAATAGGGGAACCAGGGACCCTTCTCGTTATCTTTTTGAAGCGAAAGCGTGACTTTTCGAATGGAGTAGGAATGTCACCGGTTGCCCGTATCCATGAGCAAGATTGCTTGTTGCTAAGAACAATAACACACGCGCCACGCCCATACGTTTCCATACGTTTGATTGAAAAGTATGGGCGTTGCGTGTGCGTTATTGTTCTTAGCAACAACCTAGATACGAACCAGAGGGCAACCGGTGATATCCCTACTCCATTCGAAAAGTCACGCATTCGCTTCAAAAAGATGACGAGAATTGGGTCCCAGAAAAGATTTTGGCCCGCAAACAAGGCACATATGCATACCACTGTCTGTATCACAACCACAATTTTCGATTAATAGACTGCACGTCAAAACTTCTAATGTAAATGTTTGAAAAGAAGATGTGTCTCGTACGAACTAACACAGAAGCAAGTATAACAAATGTGTTTTATCCTCCAGTAAAGAAAGAGTTGAGAAGAAATGTGAGGAAATGCAATTTCGTGACAATATTTCCTGACACATCTAGCCAGAGACATAAAAATACTCCCTCTCCTGGTTAGATACTTTGATGTCCAAAAATGTATTCAAATAAATATTTTAGGTTCAAGAAAATAATCGCGAGACGGATTAAGACTTGTCCAATAAAATTATTGATTCATTCAGCAGACCAACAAATACCAATTTTGGCGGTACAGAACGAAGAGGAGAGAACAATGGTTTTAAAAAAATAAGAGATCGTCTAGACGGGAAGAATAGAGTCAAGTAATAGTGCAATTTGTAAAAGTTAAAGAAACTTTATTAAATTTTATTATATTTTGTTTTATTTTATATTTATTCTGATATAGGTATGTTTCAAAATTTGCATACAGTTTATTTAATGATTATTTTTAGTTAAAAAATACTATCATAATAAAAATGTTGTTTTAAGTCAGGTTCTTGTGGTACAATTTGTAAAAAATGTAGAATTGTGTTTGATTTATGTTGTGTTATGTTTATTTTTTTGTTTTAACTAGCGAAAGTTAAAGAATGTTTGTTTTATTTATATTGTTATTTCTTAAGCTTCTTTTCTTTTATTGAAAGTGAAAACGTATATTATAGGTGATAGTAAACATTTGCTGTTGTTAATTTACCCAATGGTACAATTTGTTTATAGTTCAGCACGTTTCGTTTAATGTTTTCTACTAACCCAACCCAACCCCGATCCCCAAGCATCCCGATTTGGCAATTGAAAAAGTTGGTCACCCTACCTTATACTCTTAAATATGCTTATTGGGTATTCTGCGCGATTCTGAGCACTTCTATAACGCCACTATGGCAAAACCTGTAAGCTGTTAAGTAATATGCGATTCTGTGAGCCCCAATAGACTATAGATCCCCTATAGATACTCCTAAATTTACGTGTGGTCCGACAATGGCCGTAACTTCCTATAGAAACTGTAAGCATTGGAGATGTGCTACCTGAGAAATATGTGAACAGTGAACGATTCTCGATCACAAAACGATCATCAAGCGATTGATCATGATCGATCAGATCGGAGATATCGACCTTTTTTTAATTGATCTGATCGATATAAAAAAATAAATAAAAAATATGACGATTTCTGTAAATATTTATGGATTTTCTTTTGTAATCAAGTAGATACGTATCCATGTGCAATGTCTGAAAGTCACGTGACCACACTGGCTTTGTGAAAAATACGATTGTGTAAAAAAATAAAGCAGTAGCAATTATTTTTAGATTGGGAATGTTGTCAACAAAAAGGGTAAAGGGTTTTTTCCTATGAATTTTGGGTTATTTCGTTTTTGTGAATTTTGCAATACATATTGGCATTTTTTGTGTTCAGGAGTTACAAAGAGATGACATATATAACAAAAAGACCTGGGAGGCAAAGGTTCTGGTTATTTTCTATTGAAAAGGCATTTTTGAGTAAAGCTACTATGTATTTAACAAAAACAATTTTAAACAATTTTTTTATTTATTTTTAGTCACGATTATAAATAATTATTATAAATTTATTATATTTAAAATAATTGACGTGATATTTGTGAATAAACTAAAAATACATAATGCACTAAAACAACACGATAAAAAATAAATAAATTACAAATATGTACTAACTACTACTTTTCTTGAATCTGTCTTTACAATATTTGATACATTCAAAGTCCATGAACAAAATGGTACAGAACAAATTAAAAAAAGACACAGCTACCAAGAAAAAAATTCCGCGTTAAATTGTTTTAGAATTGTTGTTTTGCCATTTGCAAAATTGTTTTAAACTTACAATAATCATTTAATTAATAAAATTAACTCATAAAAATATTGAATAAATGATAATAATGTCAATAATACCGTTTTCTTTTGTTAAAACTCGAGCACACCAGAGCACAATTTTGTGAACGCTATAAGATAAGTGGTAACAGCCAAATAGAGCGTATGGTGCCATTTAAACAAGTTAAATCGTTTTCGACAACGTTTATATTTCAGGAAACTAGGTATTTGCTGTTTACCCCTATACATCTAAAATACCTCATTATAAATGATTGTAGTCAAAATAGGCGCTGACACCCAATGTAAAAATTTGTTTTTGCCGCTTCATATGAACTGAATACTGCTATGATACTATTGTTCTATCCGCAACTGTTAAATTGGTTGCATAACCATACTAACATGGGCATGGCCTACTTCGACTACAAACATTTTTAATAACTTCAAGGGAAAATGGGTATTACGTAAACTCGTCAGTAATATAGAATCAACTAAAGAAGCGAATGATAATTAACCCAGGTGAGGATAATTTTTGGAAAAAACACCACCGCCTGGATTTGAACCAGGAACCCTCCAATTGCCGGTTGAAAGCTCTCCCAGTTGAGCTACAGAGGCGATGGAAATTTATAGGTTTTATTTGTCACTTCAGGACCTGCAATCCGAGTTTTCGAATTAAACAAACCCGTCGTGACACCTATTGGGGCTAGATGGAAGTTTGGTAACTAGGAATTTTTAATAACCCTTTATTAAATATGTAATCTACTGTTGATTGGAGCTCCTCCAAAAAATTGTACGGGTACTTCTAATCGGTCCATAGCCCCTCTCATAGACATGCGTGTAGAACAG
This sequence comes from Melinopterus prodromus, assembly GCA_964023965.1. Lineage (NCBI taxonomy): Eukaryota > Metazoa > Arthropoda > Insecta > Coleoptera > Scarabaeidae > Melinopterus > Melinopterus prodromus. The sequence goes on from CAXIES010000167.1 coordinate 72,571, forward strand.
AAGAAAACTCATTCATATCAAAGAGCACGTAGGGGCTTGCAAGTGTACTATGCTTGAAGTTACTCAGCAAAATGGTAGTACCGTAAATAAAATCTCGAGAAGCTTGTAAATGGTGCTCGTTTATCTAGCCCCGAAGCACAGAATCACAATATTTTGCGTAGAACATCTTCTTCATCATATTAAATCTCAACGATTCAATAGTTGATCAAGTGTTCAGAAACTTGCATCGCCCCTTGATATTATTAACGTTGCTCTGTACGCAATTTGCAAGTTTAAATCCTAGATCACATCATAAATAAGAGTCGTCAAGTTCAATTATTGTGATTGATTCATTCCCCTACCTACATGCAATTCACAATGAGAAACTTTGATTTACAATAACTTTTTGTATCGCAAACTGCCCTTTCTCGATAGCATTTAATTCCCACTGAAAGCAACTGAAACCGTACCTTGTACTTTGGTAGTTCTTATATGTGGATCATATATGGATTATATTTAACGATTGAATGCTTGTGTATATCCTGCTCATTGCTAGAGTTCTAACCTCAAAACTGTGAAATATGAATATGACATAATAAAATTATAAACCCCTAACCACAACAAGTATTTTAGAAACCTAAATACGTATTTCAGCAACTATGTTGCCATCTTCAGTAGAACCTAAAAAGAGGAAAAGAGAGATGAGCACTTCATAGTATCTTTACTGGATATTGTTCAAGCAAATCACTAGTGGAAGTGACGTGCATGTTAAAAATTACCCTATATATACCCATTTGTTGGTCACACCTCAGTGAATTTTGATCATTGAAGCGTAAAAAGCAAGTTTTAATTAAAGCAGGTCAAACAAGGGCGAACTAGGTATAGGACCCCTGTCTGAATTTATTAATTTATCTCTATTCAAGTGAATAAAGATACTTTCCAAGCTGTTTAGTTCCCTATTATTTGACACAGCTTTTACAAGTTTTAAGTCACCTACAACTACTTTATGACCTGGGTCTAAAATATGTTGAGCCACACTAGATTTTTCAAAACGATTATATTTAAAATGAGCTACATGTTCTTTGAACCTAGTTAAGATTGTTCTTCTAGTCTGGCCTACGTATTCTTTTTCACAGTCATGACATTTGATACAATATATACCAGATTTATCAAGTACATCTACCTTATCCTTTGGGTTTCCAAGAAGGTTTTTACTTTATCATACGCAGTATGTAAAGTATTGTAATCGTGCCGAAAAAAATTTTTGAGATTTTAGCGGAAATAGGTCTTTATGGGTCCCCTGAACATTTTTTACCAAGGTACAAAAAAATGTCTGTGTGTGTGTGTGTGTGTGTATGTGTGTGTGTGTGTGTGTGTACCCAATTTTTGTTAATTCATTTCCGGAGAAACTACTAAAGGTATCGGCACGGAACTTCATATTTAGAAGTTTCATGACCAAACTTAGAGTTGAAAAGCTTTTGGTTCAAAAGGGTCCAAAGGAACTGGGTGTTTACTCCAAGCCTTTTTCAAGGATTTTAGAAATCAGCCGCCATTTCTGTAATTTCGTCAAAATAGTTAAATAATAAATTAAAGCAGAGAAAATTTTGAATAATTTATGCCTATGACTTTTTTTGGTAAAATTAATAGTTTAGCTTTTTAGTTTATTCTAAGCCTTTTTCAAGGATTTTGGAAATGAGCCGCCATTTCTGTAATTTCGACAAAATAGTTAATTAATAAATTAAAGTAGAGGAAATTTTGAATAATTTATGCCTATAACATTTTTTGGTAAAATTAATAGTAAGAGCAAATTCTATTTGATCGAGATCGGTCGCATCTGCATTGATATGAAATTACATAGTAGCCAGGATTTTGACAAATATTTTTTTGTGTTGTCACATTCGAAAACAGCTGATCTCATCAGAGGTTGCAGAACCACTATGGAACGTGCCGCTGTAGTGCGCAAAATTATAAAATACAAATTTCAAATAAAATAAGATCACCAATTTGATTGTTTGTTGATAAGAAATATCAACCCGTCTTTATATCTAATTCTAAAAATGATACATTGAGAAAATTATAAATAAAGTATAGCGATGAGTGTAGTTTTATTTTAGTATGTTGGTAAGGATGTGTCATGAGCAAATATAAATCTGTCAGAATTTGAATTACCTTTTTAAGGTGCGTTTTCATTAGTGATAATGGCAGTGGTAGCAGACGCCGTTATAGTATTTCCAATAGAAAATTGCTAGTGACTCATGTTTATGTACATGCAAAGTAATATGTGTCATTATCACGATATGTAAGAAATACTATAATTTCGTATTCTACCACCGCCATTAGCTACCATTACCTACCAATCGGAACGCACCTTTCGTCAAAGTGGTACCAACCTAGCATTTACTATACAGAAATCATTTATTTTTTTTTTAATTACGTATTTCTTAAAAAGCAACACAATAAACGTTGATGTCGCTCCTGCCAAAAACTAAATAGCGCGACTCGCTCATATGCGACGGCTACACTCCGCCTTCGGTGACGCGCCGTATCACCGCTCGTCGCGCTATTCCGTACTTTCGGCATTTGTGACATAAATAACTATTATTCTAATGACGTAGTGTAGGTAGTGTCAAATGCTGATGCTTTGACAATACCTACGATTGATCTCTACAGAGTAGATTCTCATGCAGCTAAACTATTAATTTTATATATTGTATGATAAAGTCATGTGCCTGGCCACATCAGATTTTTTATGTTATTATGAGTCGAATATGCTACACAGAGATTTTGTGATGTAAAAATACTTCTCAAACCCCTTGTATATGCACAGTCGAACGGTATTTTAACATATTTCTTCTTTTCTACAGACAAAGTATTTAAAGTAGATATTTGATTTACATACATTTTTTAATTCTGCTTCTTAATCTTTCTATCAACTATTTTCTCAGGGTACCCATTATGTATGACAACATTCTAATGATTCTTTAATGATTCTATAACAAATATTTATTTTATAATACGTATATACATTATACCGCATTGTAGTTTATGCATAGGTGATTATAATGTTGGTAGATTTAGTAGAATTTCTGTAGAGCTAGTTGAGAAAACTAGACTAGTCGCTAGTAGAATTTTTAACAGAGAATCGTGTCGATTGTTGTTAAATTTATTGGATAAGATTGTACAGGGTTAGTAAAAATTATCGGAACACCTAAATAATTCTCCAACCATAATAAAATTACAAAAGAAATCAAACGAAAGTTCTTTGGGTTTAAACAATCTCTCATTTAAATATACTTTTGAATATACAGGATGTTCATTTTTATTTTAATATATTTTTTATTCTAAGATTAAGGTTTTTTGTAGGAAAATAATCTTAATTTGAAGTTCAGGAGTTTTGATTAATTGATTATAACTCAAAAATGATGCGTTTAAAAAAATTATACCGCCTAAAAAATATTCTTAGAATTACTCTTAAAATATGAAAAAGAAAATATACCCGGTGTTCTAACAGAAAAACAAAACGTTACCAAATTTCTATAATAAAATGAACACCATATATGTTAACTTTATTTGGACGACAACTAGCTTACCACAAAAAAAATTGTTTAAAACATTTTTTTTCATCTTCCACACACTAACTGTAGCTGCAGTCAACAATAAATCTTCTTCACTGTCCGGGATCTTTACCACAGTATAGAGAAACGCTATGCTATACAGTAGTCGCACTTCGGTCGAAAAGCATTGATTTCCATGAAGCAAAAGATACCCTCGCGCAGCCTCGGTGCGCAGAAATCTTCTCCACACGTATATGTCCAATTCATGGACCAAAACTTTTGACACGTGTGTAGTCACCATATGTTGTATACCCAGACGGCTGCGCACAGAGGCTGCGCGGTTTCAGTTTTGCTTCATGAATTTGCCGGAGTGCGACTACTGCTTAGCGTAGCGTTTCTCTATACTGTGTCTTTACTACCCGCTGTCATGGCAGAAACTGCCGGGTTGGATCGTGTGTGGCTGCTCAACGTATACTGCGAAGTTGTACAATGCCGCAGTACAATTTCGTCGTACTGCGGCGCAGTACCGTCAGTGGCGGGCTTTGCACCAACTCGGCTACACCTCTATGCGTTGGATTTCTTGTACTCCCAGCAAAACGCTCCAGAGCATAACGTTCTCAAATCGAAAGCAGCTATTATTAAATAGAGTGCGTTGAACAGTATCGATATTCATATTTTGTTTGCTAACTATAAATATAATTTTAAACACTCCGCATTTGGGCCTGCGCCTTTGCACCAATCTTGCACAGTTTAGTGGACTTGATTAGAAAGTAATAAATATGATAAATAAACGTATCATATATAATGTTTTTGCAAGCAATCGATTTTGTTTTTCATTATACTTGTTGATTTCAACTAAATTAAGTTTTAGAAGGGATCAAATAGTAACTTTGATTGCCTGTAAAGCTCATTTACACCACCTAACCTATAAACCAATGTCCTGTTGACAGCTGAACAAGCCAGTATTGTAAATAAAGTATCTACTAAACTATCTACAACGTTAACTTATGATAAATTTATATCTGAATATATAAAGATATAATATCGAATGTTATCTAACTTTTGTTGGTGTAATCCGCCCACAATCGATTAATTTCCTTCCCCCAACTTCTCACAAAACAGTCGCGAGAGCACTCGCAAGTAAGTTTGCAAACTCCCTATTCACCGGATGTCGCTCCACTAGAAACTTGGTGCACCAACTAGCGAGTTACTCTAAGTCTAATGTCTAAACTATGCACAAGAAGCTATACGTACACATACAACTTTCCGCACACCACTGTAATTGCACCAAAGTGCGATACCACTTCACCTTACCCACTAACAAGTGAAATGTAAATTACAAACTATCAATTTCACTTCGAGTACCTATTCAAAATACCCTTAAGCATCCCGTCTCAAGTCAAACAGCGAACTGTAGCGCAACTTCTCTCCAAAGTTTCGAAATACAAAAATCACCGGGCGTAGATGGCGCTACTATAGGCAAAACTGGGAGAGCTGAAGATTACTCATGGATTTCAGCTGTTATTTTAGACATACGTTACAGAATATTTCTAAATATTGACGCGTGTTAAAACGAAATAGCATACTTTTCATACGTCTGCTGTATAATTTAAATGGGCAAGACAAAAAAGTACGTCTGTTCTTAGAACCATAAGAACGAATGACAGCGGTAGCAACCTAACCTCCAATTCGAGCGCGAACGTGTGATGTGAACAAGATGTTTTCGTTGGTATGTTTTCACTTTGCTTCTGTTAAACATGCTAATGATGGATATATAAATTAGATAGGACAATTATCACAATTAAATGACAGTATTTTTAATAATTAAATATTAATCTTGAACGAACTACATAGTAGGCAACTTATTATACACAGCTAAGAACCAATTCACGCGGTACGTTCATATCTTGGTTCATACGATTTTAAGCGATGAATCACCTTCAGCTCTCCTAGTTTTGCCTATATAAACATGTCTGTTTTTATTTTGGATTTATAACATTTGACGTATTGTATAATCCAAAACAATTATGTATTGCTTTATATTTGTACAAATATACAGACTGGGTTGTGTTTGAGGTTTCTAGTCGATGATATAGTGCTTTCGCAATGGTCGCTATTGTAAGCATGGTTGCCAACTTATTACAAACACGCACTACAATACTCCAGAGTGCAAGTCTAGAGAAGTTCAGAAGAAAATAACTTGTGCTCTTATAGTGAACATTTAATTATATTTTGTAATGTATTACAGCAGACAATAACACTGGCCTACGAAAAAATATTTTTGGCCAGCGCTTCTAAAGTATTATGGTGAATTACATCAATATAACTTACTGATCTCAAATGAAGTATTCGTTTTTTTCCTGAAAGCAGGGATTGCTTGGAATACCAAAAAATAAAACTAACAATTAAAATTTAATTTAAGAATCGGTATCGCAATAACGAATACTAAAACGACTACGATATTATGTTTTAAATGAATTTTGTTATCTTTTTGGCAAAATAAACAATACTGCCCATTTTTTATTTGAAATAAAAGTAACAAGTATTAGGTATTTCAAAATGTTTTAATAAGCAGTACATTTTCAAATTTTGAGAGCATATGTAATCTACAAAGAGATAAAGGCAATCGGAAGATGATGTTAACTTTAGAAACAGAGTAGGAAAAGTAGGTCGTGTAGGGTATCATAGAGCAGCTCTTCTAATGGTTTCGTCTTTAACTTTTTCTATTTAACACCACCGAAGAGTAGGCGGAAATTCAAAATTTCATTACACTCTAATCTTCTTCACTAATATTGTTGAAAGAGGCCATAATTTCAAAGGTGAGTGATATATGTATTGGAAATAAAAACCTCTTTGATCTTTTGATTAATATTTATTTCAATAGGAACCGGTTTCGATCAGCTAAGTGATCATCATCAGCCTAAATCTAAAACGCAGAAGAAGCAATAATTAGATAAAGCTTCTTGTGAAAGTTACAGATAAGGACAATACTACAATTTAAAAAACAACTATTGGGTAATAGAATTACAATAATACAACAAAAACTTACGGTCAAGTTATCAATGAAATAATAAAAAGCGTAGAACAACAACGACGCAACAAGCATTTCGTTTGGAGAAAGAACGGAAAAGAAGGGAAACAACGAGGAGTGTAACAAGTATGCAACCAACGTCACACACGATTACAGGTTTCTAACTCGAATCACACGGGCCAGACTGAAGTATATATTTGAAAAGAGGTTGGTGTGGAAAGTTGATTTGATTTGAAAGTAGATGGATATGTTTATTAAATTTAATTTTCTCTATTTCGTATTGTTCAAGTAAATCGAGTTTATAACCTTTTTTACATCTATGTAGAAGTTTAAAGTTTTGATAATTTAAATTGTGCCTGTTTCTAATTTGTGTTTAAATAAATTTGAAGAATTTCTTGTTTTATATTCGCTGTTTCTTTGCGAAATTTTCCTTCCAGTCTGGCCTATGTAAAACGATGGGCAATTAGAGCAGCTGGTCGAGTAGAAAGGTGCAAAAGTTTTGTTTGACGGTATGTTTGAGTATCATCAAGCTGTAATGAGTGATCTTCGTCCGATCGCTAAGATGTTCATTAAAAAGTTTGTCTACTATGTTTAAAGTAAAATCCACGGGGACGTTGGTGTACAGGTTAGTTACACCAACGAGACAGTTAGTCAAATTTAAGTTTTTGGTGTGTTTAATAAATTGATTAGTGTTTTTTACAGAAAATTTAGGTTAAACATTCAATCCCTTAAAAACATTCAACATGATTTTGACAAGTTCTGAAGTTGGGGAGTCGTAATAAGCTGTGATTGGACGTATAGGGTGATCTAACTTATGCAATTTTGGCAATGAGTAAAGTTGGGGTACGGAACAATTCATGAGAATAAAAGTAGTGTAATGTTGTGATGTCAACTCGATCAGTGTCTCCTTACAAATGTTTACAATCTATTTAGTCTTTGTTATCATGTCGTTTAAAGGGTTTTTGCGGAGTAAAATATATTCGTTTTCGTTTAGGAACTTTACCGTTTTTTCAATATAAATGTTTTTATCTATAATTACCAGTTCTGCGTTCTTATCAGCCTTTACAACTATAGCATTGTTTTCAGAGATTTTACGTTTTTTATATCTTTAATAGTCTTCCAATTGTTAGAAGTTGACGAATTATTGTTACATACTCTGTTTAATTTAGTTTAAAAAATGAATTAGTTCGCCTCTACTTTTGTAAAAGTTACTGTGTCTATGGATTGCGTTTTCGACTTCAATTGAACATAAAATGGTGTCATTCTTTTTTGGTTCCAATGCAAATTTGTGACCTTTGTTTAGAAGTAGTTCTTCGGACTCATTGAAATTGATACTGGTTAAATTTTGAAAAAGTTTTTTCTTATTACCTATCGGTGTGACACTGGCAACCCTTGGGGTGGTATTTTCCGTTTTATTTAGTCGTAGGTGATGCAACTTGCAATTCTTGCAAATTTATAATTTATTGTCCAATTTCAAAATCCCCACCCCTATCTTGGATTGTTCTGGTGTCTACTCGATCAGCTCTAATTGCCCATCGTCTTACATAGGCCAGACTGGAAGGAAAATTTCGCAAAGAATCAGCGAACATAAAACAAGAAATTCTTCAAATTTATTTAAACACAAATTAGAAACAGGTCACAATTTAAATTACCAAAACTTTAAACGTCTACATAGATGTAAAAAAGGTTATAAACTCGATTAACTTGAACAATACGAAATAGAGAAAATTAAATTTAATAAACATATCCATCTACTTAACGATCAAATCAACTTTGCACACCAACCTCTTTTCAAATATATACTTCAGTCTGGCCCGTGTGATTCGAGTTAGAAACCTGTAATCGTGTGTGACGTTGGTTGCATAATTGTTGCACTCCTCATTGTTGCCCTTCTTTTCCGTTCTTTCTCCAAACGAGATGCTTGTTGCGTCGTTGTTGTTCTACGCTTTTTATTATTTCATTGATATCTTGACCGTAAGTTTTTGTTGTATTATTGTAATTCTATTACCCAATAGTTGTTTTTTAAATTGTAGTATTGACCTTATCTGTAACTTTCACAAGAAGCTTTATCTAATTATTGCTTCTTCTGCGTTTTAGATTTAGGCTGATGATGATCACTTAGCAGGTCGAAACGGGTTCCTATTGAAATAAATATTAATCAAAGGATCAAAGAGGTTTTTATTTCCAATACATATTCTTCACTAATGTTAAATACAGAAAGTTACGGACGAAAGTAATTCATGAAGCATGCTTCATCCTGCTCCTACAATTGTGTCATCTTCCGGTTGTTTTTAGCTTCTAAACCAGGGATTCCCAAACTATTTTGGGCAATAGACCTCTTTTCCAAAATGAACTGATACCTCAGACCCCCGTAACCAAATTACTTTAAAAATCCTATCTCTAGTTTTTGTCCTATTGATACAAAATACTTGCTAAAAAATACTTGACATCACGTTCTCATCAAGATTTAACAAAATAAATAGACATAAAATTAATAATAATAATACAAAATACGTAAAAATACTTACTATTGTTTGAAAAATACATTAAAATAACAAAGTTAGGATACAAAAATTAAAATTCAGTGTGATGGATGAACCTGGTGACTTTTTACCAATCTAGCTAAATCTGGTTCAATATTGGTGAGTTGCAGCCTTAAATCTCCGCGTTTGTTACTTTTCAAATGGTTTCTTTGTTGCTTCAAAATGTTTACAACCACACTGAAACCTTTTTCGACTAGGTATGATGATGGAAAGGCGATAAGGTTTTTTTCAGCAATGTTCCACAATAGCAAAATATCAGGAGCATGTTTGGCGTATATGTGTCAAATACAGATCAGACTTGTTGAGTTTTTAAAAACAACAATGACACTTCTCAAATATTACTAAAATATTAGTCATTCTTTTAACAAGTTGGTACACGTAATACAACTTATACAGTATCTTGAAGTTTCAAATAAGAACTTGTGTGAATTAATAGGGGTCGATTTTTAGACTTCGTCGACCCCCCAAATCAGTTTTCGTTTATGTCGACCCCCGAGGAAACCAATTTCGACCCCAAGGGGTCGATATCGACCACTTACGGAATCCCTGTTCTAAACGGTACGTTTTTGGGCATAATTTTGCTTTAAAAGTTAGTGGGGTATCAACACCTGATTGTATTTGTTAACAATCTGTATAAAAACACACCCAGAATATATTTTGTAGTTCCAAAAAGTCATTGTGAGTAAGGAAATAATTCCGAAACACCAGTTTGGTTTTAAAGAAAAGCATTCCACTGTCTATCAAGTCAATAACGGATATCATATAGAGATTGCATTAGAAGAAATGCTTATTTGCTCATACAAGCCTTCGATAAGGGTTTGGCACGAAGGATTGATGCACAAACTAGAGAGTATACTACTTTTACAATACGTCCAACTGCTAACATTCTGTACATCTGATAGAACATTCAGAATAAACAAGATCGATGAATATTCGGAACTAAAAAAAGTAAAGGCTGGGGTACCTCAGGCTAGTGTATTGGGACCAATTCTCTATCTACTATATACAAGTGACCTTCCACAGCTGGAAAATGTAACAGTCGCCACATTCGCAGGTGACACGGCTTTAATGACAGTGAGATCAACTTTTGGAGAATCTACTAGAAATCTTCAACAAGCTAGTAATAAGATATATAAACGGGCCAAAAAATGGAAGACTAATCTCAACGAACTGAAATCTGTCCACACTAATGTAATGGTAGGTAATGGTCGCTTTCGGTCATGTTTGCAAGCATTTTTCCCCTATTTCGCAACATTTTAACGTAAAATCAGAATTAGCGTTTTGTAGCTCAACACTTCTACTTTCGAAATCCGTTAAAAAAATTAAAATCAGGCGACCTCCGACGCATCCAGGCTCGCCGAAAGATATTGCATAAAAAAATTCAAATCGGAATTGTGCAAAAACTAATCATCGGACAACCCCTGGATTGTGGGAACTCAAAGTACCCATCAGTCGCTAGTTTTTCGCGAAAAGCCTGCGCTACAACTTGGCGAAAATGGCGGTTATAAATTTTTGAAAAACGCAGATTTTTCAGGGTTTTTCCGAATTTTCTCCGTTAATATTAATCCGATCGTGTAGGGCAGTGTTTCCCGATATGAGGCCCACGCCCACAGTGGGGCAATTCAAAAATGGACTCGGACTTGGCCAGATATTTATTATAAAACGGGCGATGGCCTGGTTTTGTGAGGAAACTGAAATCATATGTCCAATTTCAACAAAATATACAAGGAAACTGTTGTTACCATTTACATCTTCATATTTAGCTGAATTTGGACTTGATGCGTACAAATGATTAGCTGCAGAAAAAGACAAGAAATCGGCTGCATATAACACAACGTCGAGACATTTATTATAATTCATTCAAATTTCTAATAACGTCGTGTCAATTTAATGTGAAATTAAAGGTGTATTAAACTTTTAGGTAATGATATTTCATTGGTCAAACAAGATTATGTATAGCATCATATACAGAAACATTGTTTTTTATTGTTTTTTTACTTTATCATACGCAGTATGTTTGTGTGTGTATGTATGTATTTTTGTGTGTAAACGATTTTTGTGGCGACGATTCCGGAGAAACTACTAAAGGTATGTAAAGGTATGTAACGAAAGTTCATATTTAGAAGTTTTGTTACCAAACTTAGAGCTGAAAAGCTTTTGGTTGAAAAGGGTCCAAAGGAACTGGTAGTTTATTCTAAGCCTTTTTGAAGGATTTTGCAAATGAGCCGCAATTTCTGTAATTTCGACAAAATAGTTAATTAATAAATTAAAGTAGAGGAAATTTTGAATAATTTATGCCTATGTCATTTTTTGGTAAAATTAATAGTTTAGCTTCAAGAGTAAATTCTATTTGATCGAGATCGGTCGCATCTGCATTGATATGAAATTACATAGTAGCCAGGATTTTGACAAATATTTTTTTGTGTTGTCACATTCGAAAACAGCTGATCTCATCAGAGGTTGGAGAACCACCACCACTATGGAACGTTGCCGCTGTAGTGCGGCAATTTATAAAATACAAATTTCAAATAAAATAAGATCACCATTGATCACTATTATTGTTTGTTGATAAGAAATATCAACCCGTCTTTATATCTAATTCTAAAGACGATAAATTGAGATAATTATAAATAAAGTATAGCGATGAGTGTAGTTTTATTTTAGTATGTTGGTAGGGATGTGTCATGAACAAATATAAATCTGTCAGAATTTGAATTACCTTTTTAAGGTGCGTTTTCATTAGTGATAATGGCAGTGGTAGCAGACGCCGCTATAGTATTTCCAATAGAAAATTGCTAGTGACTCATGTTTATGTACATGCAAACTAATATGTGTCATTATCACGATATGTAAGAAATACTATAATTTCGTATTCTACCACTGCCATTAGCTACCATTACCTACCAATCGGAAGGCACCTTTAAACTTGACGTTTAGTATGTAGTATGTTTTAGTATGTTGGTACGGATGTGACATCTACAGTGTCATGAACATATATAAATCTGTAAGAATTTGAATTAGCTTTTTAAACTTGACGTTTCGTCAAAGTGGTACCAACCTAACATTTACTATACAGAAATCATTTATTTATTTTTTTTAAATACGTATTTCTTAAAAAGCAACACAATAAACGTTGATGTCGCTCCTGCCAAAAACTAGATAGCGCGACTCGCTCACATGCGACGGCGACACTCCGCCTTCGGTGAAGCGCCGCATCACCGCTCGTCGCGCTATACCGTACTTTCGGCATTTGTGACATAAATAACTATTATTCTAATGACGTGGTGTAGGTAGTGTCAATTGCTGATGCTTTGACAATACCTACGATTTATCTTAATAGCATAGATTCTCATGTAGCTAAACTATTAATTTTATATATTGTATGATAAAGTCATGTGCCTGGCCACATCAGATTTTTTTACTAAAAAGGCAGTGTAGTTGGACGATTGCAACGACAACATTGCACAGGCAAGACAAAAGCAATTGCGTACTTGAGTTATCTTTAAAGATGATAGAGAAACTATGGCCAACTTTTAGTACTTATGAGCGGCATGCTTGATTTTGATATTTTTTAAGGATCTTGGTTGTTTTTGTTTCACATATAGTACAACACTTGATCGGCTGTAGATTTCTTTGCATATTTTTATGTTTTTGCTTTCTTTGAATTAAAATCAATTTATTTTTTATCAAACTAAAATTATAACAGTTTGCTTCCATTTCTCTGACGGTCAGGTCTTTCTTGGCTGTTCTTCTTTTACGTAAAAACTACCTTTTTGATCAAAACAAGATAAATTTTATTACCTATTGATATGAATACACCTTTCAGTTCACATTGTCAAAAATGCTGCACAGCCAAACATAAACTAACATAATATTGGACTGGAACGTTCTGCTATCGTGAAAATGGTATGGGTTCAATCATCACAATAAGCAATTCGTTTATTGAAAGATATATTTAAATTGACCAGATATAATTGGAAATATGAGTAATTAAAAATTTGTACAGGTTTGTTTTTGACCATAATGTACATATAATGTATCCTCTATTATAAGTTTTAAAAATTTACTTCCTCACAATTTGGTAGTGTTTTTGTTCTAAAACCAAACATTAAAGTGTCTTCAGTAAACAGCCCCTTTTTTGAATATTAAAAATTAGGTATATGATGCATTGGGGGCCATATGAATTTTACAAAGGCCTAGGTGGGACATGGTACATAAAATGCTGGGAAACACTGGTGTAGGGACTAATTTTGTTCGTCCTTTCATTCTCTACAATCAGGGCCGGCCTTAGCGTTTTTGCCGCCGTAGGCAAATCTTAATAGTGCCGCCCCCCTGATTGATTGATTAATTACTTTTATAACAAACCAACAGCAAATGATTGAAATAATTATTATCAAATAATAAATCCATGCATGAGTCCTTGCGTGTATTATTTTTTATTATATTTTGCAAGACGCGTTAGTAATGTAGCAAAAACAAACATCCTGCACACTACGTACCAAGATATTATTTTCTTGTCGAAAGTAAAACGTATTAAGAATTCTATAGCGCGAAAACTATTTCTTGCAGGCATAAGAATGTATTTTTCACCGGTGCATTCATGCGTCATTAATATGTTTACCTCAAATAGTCTGCCCAATATCGGCGTAGGTATTTTTACGGCCACAGAACTACAAGTTTTTGTTGAGCCAGCCGATGCATTCGAGACCTTGCAACGTGTTTTCAAGTCCAGATGTGCGATGTTACGAATCGGCATTAAATGTACAAATATTTGACGGTGCATATCTCGCAGTGCAATTTGCTTAGATTAATAGGATAATAATACTCGAAAACAAAAGACGATAGCTAATTTTGGTTTTCACCATTGAGTTTCTCTCAAAAAAGACGATCTTACACATTTTTCGATATCTCTTATAGTTAGCGATATTCCTATAGTAACATCGAATTTGGCCCACCTGTACATACTTAATTAATTCCATACTTACAAAATAGTAGCTCAATTGATTAATTCCTTTTATAACAAACCAACTGCAAATCATTGAAATAATACTGGGTGCAGGGGTGCAGGGGTGCAGGGCCGTTTTTGCCGCCAAAACAGATTTATACAAAAATCATGATATAGAAAAACACAGTCAGCACTCAGACAATATTTACGAAATTTATTTGTAATAAAAACACAACCTTTGGAGATTATACTAGTACAAACAATACTTTTAAAACAACAAAAAATAAAGAATACTAGTACAATATACAAAGTTTAACCCTAAATTAAAATTAGCTCTTTCGAACCTTTTTTTCTGCAAAATCACGAGTAATTTCTTTCAGATCTAATGTATTACTCAATTCATATTCAGTGGCCTTCATTGCTAACCCATTAAGACAATTTTAAGTAGACATGGTTCTTAAGTACTTTTTGTTTGTTAATATTAGTTTAGCAAACTGTCTATCGCCCGCTCGGGTAGCAACAGTTATAGGCAAGGTTAGAAAAAAGCTGCTAAGCAATGTTTAAATTTGGCCCAATGTTAAGGGAGGTAATGAATTTTTAAAAACATCAGCTGGACCTTCTGGAAACAAGGTCTATGGACGCAAAATCATTTAACATCATAATTAATTCGCCCGTATATCAAAATAGTACCAATAATACCATCAAAATGTTTACTGAATGAAGACATTATTATTGAAATTTATTATAAATTATCAGTGATTATCAGTGAAATTTGTCATAAACTACTGGCACCAAATATCTCCGAAAGTATTAAGCTTAGCAGAACAAAATGTACACCACATTAAAGATGAAAAGAATTACTTAAAAATTTGGGAGAAGGTTAAAAAACGCGTTTTCACGAACCGAAATATTATGTCAATATCTACACTGTTAAGTCATCTGTTATCAGCAAACTTCTGTCGTTTTTGACAGAATAGATATTGACATAATATCTCCATTCTTTACATTTTCCCAAATCTAAATCTTTCAATATTTTAAGTGATTCTTTGTTTATCATGTACCCAAATCTTCATCAAAATTTTATATTTAATATGATGTATAATTTGTTCTGCTAAGAGTAATATTTTCGGAGATATTGATGCAAGCATTTCATGGGGAATTTTTTAATCACTGATAGTTTTTAATTAATTTCAATAATAATATCATCAAAGACTTAGCACATTTTAATATTATTTTTATAGGCGGGCAAATTATGTGTCTACCCAAATAAAAATTAACTAGCTTACCATTTCGGTAGCAAATGCTAAACCGTTAAGATGGAGGATTCGCCAACTTTTAAAGCGGTTTCTATATCTTTGGAATGTGCCAGTAAATCATTTTTACTTATAACATTTTCTTTAAGTTTGTGGATATTGCATAAAAACTCAAAAGGATCGTTAGGACTATTTTATATTTCTCTTTTGATTTTTGTATAGGATCACTACACTACAGTACACTTTCATATTATTTTTCCTAATTGATCCTAATTCTTTATAAAAGCTAATGAGCTATTTTATTTAAGTATGTCTATTATTGGCTGCTATGCATCTTAAAATATAGGAATGGCCTGAAGCCTGTCAATTCCGATTGTATTTGATTGTATTTTACTATTCCTTTATTTTCTAGATTCAGGCAATATTTTAGAGCCCATTTTATTGTAGATCAGGATGGTTTTGCCGCCCCTAAACTTTGCCGCCGTAGGCAAGTTGCCTACCTTG
This sequence comes from Melinopterus prodromus, assembly GCA_964023965.1. Classification (NCBI taxonomy): domain Eukaryota; kingdom Metazoa; phylum Arthropoda; class Insecta; order Coleoptera; family Scarabaeidae; genus Melinopterus; species Melinopterus prodromus. The sequence continues at coordinate 88,380 of CAXIES010000167.1, forward strand.
CCTGCCGCCTAGGGCCGGCCCTGCTACAATGCGTCTGTTGAAAGGCATCACGATTGCTCTATCGATTCAGCTTTTACAAGAAAAAAACAAAAAACACGATTTTTTAAGTTTTTTTTTGTTTCTAACAAATTAATTAATGATATTTCCGAGTCGAAAACACATCACAATATATCTACTGACCGTTCCACCTGGGACCCTCGGCTTCCTGATACTATTTTTGTCACGAACTCAGTCATTTTCCGCTCTATTGCCTGGTCTAATGTAGAAAATTTAGAAAACGTTACGTGATGGAAAGAAAATGATGTCAGTTTTGTATTCTACGCATAAATATATGATGCTGTTAAAAGCGGCATTTTGTCGAAGGCCTATGTAATCAGACGCTACTGCCATCGGAAAGCATTTCTATATTTGCAGTCCGCACCAAAATTTGCATAAATAAACTTCATAAATATTGCAATTCCTCTCCGATGGGAGTTGCTTGAGGACCTTCAGAATCGAATGGTAGCGAGCATTTCGCGATTGGCGCAATATAGACCAGTGCTGATGCCTTTGAAAATATTAAAAAGTGAAATAAAATAAAAGTAGAATGAAACCCATTGGAAAAGGAAGAGAATATAACAAAAATGAAAGGAAAAATAATTTACGGGCGATCTGAGGTCGGGAAGTGGGAGAGCGTGAGTTTTTAAGGGTAAAAAACGTTTATCTCGATTTCCGGCAAAACTACAAGTCCTATGGAAAAAAGTTAAATGGCAAAGTTGTAGGTAATGAAAAGATCTACAACATTTGTATTTACACTTTTTTCACATAACCTCAAAATTTATGTGAATTCAAATAACCAAGTTTTTGGTTTTTTATTTTTATCTTTTACAAAAAGAATTTTTCTTTCACGAAATTTGGTGAAAACTTGCCTTGTTATGTCCCAAATACACTGTATTTTTTTGATTTAAAATATTTATTTTTTCATCTTATTTTGACTTATTATCGAAAAAGCAGCCTAATTTTCAATCGAAAATTCTCGCGTCAAAATATCTCATTTTTTAATAAAGTCGGTGGGCTTTTTGTTCGTTGAAATCTCTATTTTCTGATGGTGAAACAAAAAGTATACATTACTATGGTAAATGTTCTCAAAAAATGCAAAGAAATGAAAAAAGGTAAAATCCGATTTTTTTTAATCGTTGTGTATAATTTTGAGCTATTTATTAAAATTTATACATTAATTACTCGATAAACGTAAGATTCCATGTTACATTGATAAACAGAAAAATTACAAATCCATAAAACACGAAGATTGCAAAAATATGCGAAAATAGTTGTTCTAAATATAATTAAAGCTAGGATTTAAAGTGTACTTCATCTAAAAAATGTGACTTTTGCTCTTTTTTTCAGTAAAAAAGTTAATTTATAACATTCTATTTACATTTGTTAGTATCCATTACTTTTTGTCTCTTTGATGGCATGTCTTCATCGTTAGATTCGAGTAGATCTTCGAAATCATCAAGACCATCACCGTCTTCGTCTCCAATATTAGTTCCAGTCTGCATTGGTTCTTCATCCACAATTTCGTGTGAATCACTAAGTTCTTCGTAGCTTTTTTCTTCTACATTGGAGCATTTTTCAAAACAATGACAATTTAAGCACAAATTTGTGCATTTGAAACCATGTTTTCGGCAGCCACATTTTAAAATTCTACATCCAGTTGCACAGCTGCAGCAAATCGTTTTAAGCAATAGTTCCGGAATTAATTCCGTTTCTGTAAATTTGGGCATAATGCCACGTTGATATTGCTTCCAGCCCCAAGCCGTTGCTGTCAGTTTGTTACCCAGCCACGTTTGAAGCTGATAATATGCCCTGTAACAATGTTCTTCTGCTGCACCTTCTGTGGGTGGGAGATTTGCCAATATGAAAGATGATTTAATTTTTGCCAATTGATATTTTCGAAATCTGAATTGATTCAGTGTTAAATTATCATTTTTACATTTATAAATAGATTTGATTAATTGTATTCCATTTTTTTCGACATCTTTTTTCAAAAAAATATTGGCCAAATTTGACAAATTTTTATCGTGTAATAATGAATTTACGATACCATTCTTTCCTTTTCCGGGAAATCCAGATGCGATGTTTTTGAAGGATTCATATTTGAAACTATCAGAACCTTGCTTGTGAAAATAAATGTCATTATTATTTGAATTTAATTGATTAAAAGGATCAAAAGATCAATATCTTGACCCACAACAACGACAGTTTTATTAGTATCTCTGGCAATTTCTATCGAGGTCTTAATTATGGTAGCATCAGCTACGAAAAAAAAGCTACGAAGAACTGAGTGATTCAGACGAAATTGTGGATGAAGAACCAATGCAGACTGGAACTAATATTGGAGACGAAGACGGTGATGGTCTTGAAGACTTCGAAGATCTACTAGAATCTGGAAGGTTTATCGAATCTAACAATGAAGACATGCCATCAAAGAGACAAATAGTAATGGATACTAACAAATGTAAATTGAATTTATTAAATTAACTTTTTTACTGAAAAAAAGAGCAGCAGTCACATTTTTTAGATGAAGTACACTTTAAATCCTAGCTTTAATTATATTTAGAACAACTATTTTCGCATATTTTTTGCAATCTTTGTGTTTTATGGATTTGTAATTTTTCTGTTTATCAATGTAACATGGAATCTTACCTTTATCGAGTAATTAAAGTATACATTTTAATAAATAGCTCAAAATTATACACAACGATTTAAAAAAATCGGATTTTACCTTTTTTTCATTTCTTTGCATTTTTTGAGAACATTTACCATAGTAATGTATACTTTTTTTTTCACCATCAGAAAGTAGAGATTTCAACGAACAAAAAGCCCACCGACTTTATTAAAAAAGGAGATATTTTGACGTGAGAATTTTCGATTGAAAATTATGCTGCTTTTTCGATAATAAGTCAAAATGAGATGAAAAAATAAATATTTTAAATCAAAAAAATTACAGTGTATTTGGGACATAACAAGGCAAGTTTTCACCAAATTTCGTGAAAGAAAAATTCTTTTTGTAAAAGATAAAAATAAAAAACCAAAAACTTGGTTATTTGAATTTTTCACATAAATTTTGAGGTTATGTGAAAAAAGTGTAAATATAAAAGTTGTAGATCTTTTCATTACCTACAACTTTGCCATTTAACTTTTTTCCATAGGACTTGTAGTTTTGCCGGAAATCGAGATAAACCGTTTCTTACCCTTAAAAACTCACCCTCTCCCACTTCCGACCTCAGTTCGCCCGTAAATTATTTTTCCCTTCATTTTTGTTATATTCTCTTCCTTCTCCATTGGGTTTCATTCTACTTTTATTTTTTTTTGTTTCAAAAATTATCGACCCTGGTCTAATAATTATGACGTGGGTTATTTTCGCATTTTCAAGGTCGAAAACGAGAGCCTTAAGCAGACGCATTGTAGAAATACCCACAAATTGTGTAAAGGGGTTGCTTACACCTTACTCCGGAGCTGGAGATCGTAAGCCGGAAGTCGTTTGTGAGTCCAAAGAATAGGTCCCCAAGAGTAATTAGGGTAGCATTCCCTTGGAGAGGGCCCAAATGAATACGTACTAATTTACAAGGGAAAGCGGCTTGTTGCGTGCGTCATTAGGGGTAGAAGTGGAGCCCTGTCTGCACCCCCTTATCTGTAATTTGTAGACGTTCTGTAGGGCTTAGGAGCGCCGGAAGAGGCCGAATCCCGCCACCCTTTGTTTCCCTGATAGATCGTCACAATTTTGCGCGCCATCTACAATAAATTCGTCGCGTGTTCGTTTTTTTGTTCTTTTCCAGAAGGGAGGATTTGCAGGGAGTGTATTATTTCAGACGATTTTCGCACGAAGTACGAATATGAACAGAATAAATTTACGTTAATGATAGTTTGGTGTTTTATTATCATAAGATTAGGTTCAGCACATTCTAGAATAATGCAACAATAAATTTCTTTCTTTTTATTAATATTTTGAAATTATATTGTTTCTTCATCAGAACAACGTACCAGTAGCAGAGTGGGACTTCTACTCATGGGTAGAGTATTGAGTAGTAATTTTTTTAATTTTGAGTACTGAGTAAAACAATACACACCGAAAATAAATGAGTATTGAGTATCTACTAACGCGCGCCGGATGGACAAGCTAGCTCGCTGCGGAACAATACACCCGTCAATCAATGTGGTTCATACCAAGTGTAAAGCCGCAAAGAAGTGGCCTTGTACAAGTCGCTGTGTTGTCCTATTATTGTAAACACTAAACCACACCTAACGCTGCACCATTATTGGGTATTAGCGGACAAATCTTCCTGCGAAGGAGACCGAAGCTACATTTTGATTAAAAATATTAAGAGTTTAAATAAAATAAAAGATGACGTGTTTGCTGTACCTAAATAATGTTGAAACTTATAATTGATATTATCCCTCGATACCGTTAGCCCGGGGATGATCTCCACCACCCGAGGTGAAGACAGAGGGAAGAGGCCGTGTCGGTGATCGTTATTGTACTTGTATTATGATATATATGTATTGTATTACTATGACATAATTCCACACAGCATGCTTGTTATTAGTAGAATAAACCTTCTTATATAATTAAAAATCTTGGTTAAAATACGTAATTTTATGACAAACATATTTCCTATGTGTTGCAACGCACGAATGAAAAGAACAAGTAAATAGGTTAGTTTTGCATGGTTTGTGGCCGATAAATCTACGAAAATGCGTTTAAGCGGGGGGGGGCGGTTCTCATGTAATCGATTGTAATTTTTTTTATATTCATATTTTGAAACCATGAACTGTAAAAAATAAGCTCCTGAAACACTGTTTTACGGTTTTATAACCTATGGTATTCCCCGGTCAAAATTTCTTGCATTAAGACGCCGCAAAGATATGCGTTTATTCATATGATAATTTTCTTACTAGGAATGTGAAATTTGAATACAGTATAGAGAACATATAGATCTAGGTGCTTATGTTGATGTACTATGTTGTAGAGTTTATTACACCGATATAACTGACGTGTTTTCTTTCAAATTGGCATCCGCTATTACTTTTGAATCGTTAAACTATTCGAGCTTTATTTTTTTCCCTTAGAAATCACTTTTTATTGGAGGCTGAACGTCATAATAAGTGAAACTGTTAAATAATTATATTATTTATAACGATTCTCCGCATCACCGCTCGTCGCGCTATTCCATACTTTCGGCATTTGTGACATAAATAACTATTATTCTAATGACGTAGTGTAGGTAGTGTCAAATGCTGATGCTTTGACAATACCTACGATTTATCTCAATAAAATAGATTCTCATGCAGCTAAACTATTAATTTTATATATTGTATGATAAAGTCATGTGCCTGGCCACATCAGATTTTTTCATTTAAGGGTAGTTTTGTTATATATCCCTAAAGCATAACAAATTTGATTTGCCTAGAACAATTATTTAAAAAGTTACAGGATTCCAAAAACGTGTTCCTCTAATTTCTTAGCAGTGTATCTACCTTTATGAAATGAATTCTAAGCTATATAACAAACTATCAAGTACTAATAATGCATAATATTGCGACGACTTACGACTTCGTACTGTTAACAGTTACCATCCTAACTTAGACAGTTACTTTGTGTAAGTACTTCGTTCACATACAAGAGCGGTTAGTTGCACTTCGCGTCGGGCGAAAACTTGTTAAGGCATGCTGGAGCATTCGCTGGCCGTGCAAGTTTTAACATAGTTACGAAACCGTGCAATCGTTATTAATGCAGGTAGACCGCTACAACAACTAAATTTAATCAAGTTTCCTTCTTTACGGGCTTCTCGGTGCATTCATGTTGCTCGCAGCACACCGAGCTTTGTAATAGGAAAATTTACAGAGATGCTACTGTACGGGGCATGTCGTAATATTAATAATTGAAAATGGACCGTTTAGAATTAAAACTTTGGTTAGATAATTGTAAACGAAAAAGTCGACCAAATCAATACTTAACTGGAAATTATTTGTTCCAAATTGTGAATTGTTATTACCTTTTGGGTACAGTTTTTTTTATTAGCTTTTATTATTAGCTCACACTTTGTCGACAATTTTGAAAAAGTAGAACAAACTTTTAGAAAAACAAGGTCATCTTTTGTATAACTAAACAAAAAGTCCAATACGTTAAAAATTCCATTTTTAAAGGAGATGGATGGGATTTTTGTTTAGTTTTTACCCAAAAAACACTTGTATTTAAAGGACAAAACAATTTGGTGGCAAACACCGCACGAAGAGGATAACCGTTAGCGTTTTGAGTAACATGAGTGGTGCCGAAAAGTTGAAGTTGGGCAGTTCGAGAAGTTTGACTGTATTTCTTTACTTTTTCCTTTTACGTCAGCCTAGTTCCGTAAGTTAGGCCAATTACCGATGCTGAGGGCTGACTACACACACCAAAGAATTTCGTTAACCTGAGGTGATTCTAACCCCCAGTACGAGTTCTTTGACGTGCACGTCTCATTATGACAGCATACGGGACCGCCATACTAGTTTATTATAACTAGTAAAGTAAGTGAGTAAAACAATATTCCAAAAAATAAACACATTATACGCAGACCGGTGGGTTCGGTTTTCAGTTTCAACACGCTTGTTTTTTTTAAGGCAGTTTTACTTTAACGAAAGAAAACAGCTATTAATTTTTAACAAATTATATTTTGCAAATCTACTGTTATTCCATTTAAAATGTTAGTCCAATTAGATTACCATTATATGAGTCTTTAAAAACAAAGGAGGTTGTTGAAGACAAAGAACATTATTGTTATGACTTGACCAAGAACGAGTACCAAATAATAAACGATTGCGTAAATGTTTTGGAAAACCTTTGCAGATTTAATTTTAGGAAGATTTTTTGGAAATGCTTTTTTTTAATGAATTAAATACTTGTAATTTTAAAAGTGACGTAGGAAATGCAAGTATTATTTATATAAGTTATAGTAATGTTATTGAAATCTTGTAAGGGTCTGGCATAATTTTGATTAATTTATTTTTACTTTATCATACGCAGTATGCTAAAGTATTGTAATCATGCCGAAAAAAAAAATTGAGATTTCAGCGGAAATAGGTCTTTATGGATCCCCTGAACATTTTTGACCAAGGTACAAAAAAATGTCTGTGTGTGTGTGTGTGTGTGTGTGTATGTGTGTAAACGATTTTTGTGGCGACGATTCCGGAGAAACTACTAAAGGTATCGGGACGAAAGTTCATATTTAGAAGTTTCATGACCTAACTTAGAGCTGAAAAGGTTTTGGTTGAAAAGGGTCCAAAGGAACTGATAGTTTATTCTAAGCCTTTTTGAAGGATTTTTCAAATGAGCCGCCATTTCTGTAATTTCGACAAAATAGTTAATTAATAAATTAAAGTAGAGAAAATTTTGAATAATTTATGCCTATGAAATTTTTTGGTAAAATTAATAGTTTAGCTTGTTAGGTTATTCTAAGCCTTTTTGAGGGATTTTGGAAATGAGCCGCCATTTCTGTAATTTCGACAAAATAGTTAATTAATAAATTAAAGTAGAGGAAATTTTGAATAATTTATGCCTAAGAAATTTTTTGGTAAAATTAATAGTTTAGCTTCAAGAGCAAATTCTATTTGATCGAGATCGGTCGCATCTGCATTGATATGAAATTACATAGTAGCCAGGATTTTGACAAATATTTTTTTGGGTTGTCACATTCGAAAACAGCTGATCTCATCAGAGGTTGGAGAACCACTATGGAACGTTGCCGCTGTAGTGCGGCAAATTATAAGATACAAATTTCAAATAAAGTAAGATCACAATTTGATTCTTTGTTGATAACAAATATCAACCCGTCTTTATATCTAATTCTAAAAACGATACATTGAGAAAATTATAAATAAAGTATAGCGATGAGTATAGTTTTATTTTAGTATGTTGGTAGGGATGTGTCATGAACAAATATAAATCTGTCAGAATTTGAATTACCTTTTTAAGGTGCGTTTTCATTAGTGACAATGGCAGTGGTAGCTGACGGAGTTATAGTATTTCTAATAGAAAGTTGATAGTGACTCATGTTTATGTACATGCAAACTAATATGTGTCATTATCACGATATATAAGAAATACTATAATTTCGTATTCTACCACCGCATTAGCTACCATTACCTACCAATCGGAACGCACCTTTAAACTTGACGTTTCGTCAAAGTGGTACCAACCTAGCATTTACTATTCAGACATCATTTATTTTTTTTAAATACGTATTTCTTAAAAAGCAACACAATAAACGTTGATGTCGCTCCTGCCAAAAACTAGATAGCCGACTCGCTCATATGCGACGGCGACACTCCGCCTTCGGTGACGCGCCGCATCACCGCTCGTCGCGCTATTCCGTACTTTCGGCATTTGTAACATAAATAACTATTATTCTAATGACGTAGTGTAGGTAGTGTCAAATGCTGATGCTTTGACAATACCTATGATTTATCTCAATAGAATCGATTCTCATGCAGCTAAACTATTAATTTTATATATTGTATGATAAAGTCATGTGCCTGGCCACATCAGATTTTTTTTTGTCAAAAGTATAAAAAAGTGTATGTGTTCACTTAGTTTAGCTATATAAATTTGACACAGGTTTTATGTAAAAAAATACCTTTATAGATTTCCTGAGCAAGCCTTTGAATAAAGCAAAATAAAAGTTTTTCATTATTGCCGATATCCAAATATACAGGGTCCTGCAACTCAGCTCCCGTCTTCTGTAGCTCACTTACTCATTAAGCTGTACTTCAAGGTAAAATTCAAGAAATTATTTTTTATTATACAGGGTGTTCCAAAAATGTGAAATGCCATGGTAATATTTTTTTAAAAATTGCATGCTATACATTTTTCTACACATTTGGAAGCCTTTTATGGTTGCCTACATATCACCAAAATTTTATTGAAATCGGTTGAGTGACCGCAGCGGAAAAAAATAAAAGCAAAAAAAATGATTTTGCATCGTAGGCTTTAAAAATCAATAAAAACCACAAAATGCACCTCGTCAATAAAATTTTGCGACGTGCTTATTAAGTTAGATGTCATAGTCTCGTTAACCAAATGACATTGATCCAAATTATACAGGATGACCAAAATCGAGTGTCAAACTTGTCAAACTTCAAAGCGTGTTATTGTTCTTATTTTAAATTGGAACCCATAAATTTTTTTATGCGAAATGATGCAGAATTAGAAAGTAAGCATTGTTTCTAAATACAACCCCATCACAATTCCCAATATTTTAAAAGTTATTCGCCAAAAACTCATTTTTCAACGTTTCCAACGGTAATTTTAGATAATAAATATCGTACGTGGCGTTGAAAAACAATTTATTTCATAAAAAATAATAGACGTATTTTAGATTTGAGTATACGTAATTAAGTAGTTATTCAAATGCTAAATTTACTGCATAATTTACCTATAGCGGTAAGGACCGAAATGTGGCTATAGGGAAATTTTGCAGTAAAATTAGCAATTGAATGACTACTTAATTAAGTACAGTAAAATCTAAAATACCTCTCTGCGTTATATTTTATGTAATAAATTGTTTTTCAACGCCACGTACGATATTTATTACCTAAAATTGCCGTTGGAAACGTTGAAAATGAGTTTTTGGCGAATAACTTTTAAAATATTGGGAATTGTGATGGGGTTGTATTCAGAAACAATATTTATTCCTTAATTCCGCATCGTTTCACCTACAAAAAATTATGGGTTCCAATTTAAAATAAGAACAATAGCGCGCTTTGAAGTTTGACAAGTTTGACACTCGATTTTGATCATCCTGTATAATTTGGATCAATGTCACTTGGCTAACGAGACTATTACATCTAACTTAATAAGCACGTCGCAAAATTTTATTAACGAGGTGCATTTTGTGGTTTTTATTGATTTTTAAAGCCTACGATGCAAAATAATTTTTTTTTGGTTTTTATTTTTTTCCGCTGCGGTCACTCAACTGATTTCAATAAAATTTTGGTGATATGTAGGCAACCATAAAAGGCTTCCAAATGTGTAGAAAAATGTATAGCATGCAATTTAAAAAATATATTACCATGGCGTTGCACATTTTTGGAACATCCTGTACAATAAAAAATAATTTCTTGAATTGTACCTTGAAGTGCAGGGTAAGCCTGCAAAATGTCAAACTCTTAGCTTAATGAGTAAGTGAGCTACAGAAGATGGGAGCTTAGTTGCAGGACCCAGTATATCGAAATTATTATGTGTAAAAATATTATTTTGATAAAGTTCAACAATCTGCCTTCAATATCGAACCCTGATTTGAGTTGTGACATTGTTCTTGTAAAGTGTTGTTAAAGATCACAGCCAAATATCGCATAAGTCCAACAAAACCAATGTTTCTGTTTTATAACTCAAATTTTATTGTTTTGTGTTATTAATTTATGTGTTAAAACCAAAATAACTTATTCTATTTTAGATAGTAGCTAGAAACTATAATATATTATTATTTCTTGGTTATTTTAAATGATTTAAGTAATATTGCGGAACAGATTTTGTAGATATTTTTTTCTTCTTTATCTTTTCTGAAATGATATTAAAAATACAAGAATATTGTCACTTCTTAATACTATCATGAACAGAATTATATAAAAATACCAAAATACATGAATTCTGGTGATTCAAAACAGTCGAGCAGTGTATATAGTCGCGGAAATAGTAGAAAATTCTTTTACTCGCATTGAAATAAGGGAAATAAAATTCAGGACGAGCTGTTAACACTTAGCGAGCGCTGTAAAATGTCCTTGGACCTAACTCACAAGGACCTAAGAACTGCAGCATACGAGTGTATTTAAGAACACACTTCCTGAACAGGAAAGGATTGCGACTGTAGTGCCGAGTGCCAGGATTAAAGGACTTTGCTCTGCGAGCGTTGAAGAAGGCCCTAGTCCATGTGCCTCTGATTGTAATCCTTGTTGACACAAGCGAATTCAATTTATTGTACCGTTTGCAGTGATTTTGTCTACATGAGAGTGTGTGTTTTTTATTTATTCTCAAAGGTGACGCATACAAATCATCGAGATGATTTAAACAAGTGCTCGGCAACCTTCACTCGTTGTCCTTTTCCCGCTCACGGCTGTCTCATAGCTCCGTTCCGCAACAACTGTGCCCAGGGGCGCAGTTACATATGGGCAGGGGGGGGGGGAGCTTGTCATAAATAAATCATAAATCAACCATAAATAAGTTATAAATAAATCCCTTCGATTTCTCTTCGATATTCCTTCGATATCGCTTCGATATCGCTTCGATATCGCTTCGATTTTGACTTCTTGACGTAATAACAATATTTTGGAGACTGTGGCGAACTTATTTTTGAGACTGTGGCGAATTGTTGATTTCATTTGATGTTGCTTCACTGTTTCCTAGTGTGCCTATTCCGGAAACTTTGGAGTTTCTTAGGGAATTATTGTGCAATAACAACTTTGACCCGTCAGAAATAAATGAATATGTAAGATTGACTGCCCTTTGTATGTCTCAAAATTGTTTTCAAATAAACGGAAAGTTTTTTGAACAACTTGAGGGAACTGCAATGGGTAACTGTCTCTCACCTTTTATTGCCAACTTGTTTATGAGCAGATTTGAAACCAATGTAAAGTCTATAGCACCATATTTCCCTAAGACTTGGGTTAGGTATGTCGACGATATTTTTGCCATTTTTGACACCAAGAAGTGCAGGATTCAAGATTTTCTTCTCGTTTTGAATTCTAAATTGAACACCATTAACTTTACTGTAGAACAAGAAGTTAACGGCCAACTTCCATTTTTAGATACTCTGGTAGTCAGGAATAGCAAAAATATAATAGAAATTGACGTGTATCGGAAAGATACTAACACAATCAGGTTTATCCCTAATGATTCGCAGCATCCTTTTCAACAAAAATTGTCTTTTATTAGTTGTTTAGTAAATAGGTTATTGAAATTTCCATTGTCCGTAGATAGATATCAGCAAGAATTATTGTTTATTAAGAATGTTGTCATACATAATGGGTACCCTGAGAAAATAGTTGATAGAATGATTAAGAAGCAGAATCAAAAAATGTATGTAAATCAAATATCTAGTTTAAATACTTTGTCTGTAGAAAAGAAGAATTATGTTAAAATACCGTTCGATTGTGCATATACAAGGGGTTTGAGAAGTATTTTTACATCACAAAATCTCTGTTTAGCATATTCGACTCATAATAGCATAAAAAACCTTCTTGGAAACCCAACGGATAAGGTAGATGTACTTGATAAATCTGGTATATATTGTATCAAATGTAGGCCAGACTAGAAGAACAATTTTAACTAGGTTCAAAGAACATGTAGCTCATTTTAAATATAATCGTTTTGAAAAATCTAGTGTGGCTCAACATATTTTAGACACAGGTCATAAAGTAGTTGTAGATGACTTAAAACTTGTAAAAGCTGTGTCAAATAATAGGGAACTAAACAGCTTGGAAAGTATCTTTATTCACTTGAATAGAGATAAATTAATAAATTCAGACAGGGGTCCTATACCTAGTTCGCCATTGTTTGACCTGCTTTAATTAAAACTTGTTTTTTACGCTTCAATGATCAATATTCACTGAGGTGTGACCAACAAATGGGTATAGGTATATAGGATAATTGTTAACATGGACGTCACTTCCACTAGTGATTTGCTTGGACAATATCCAGTAAAGATACTATGAAGTGCTAATCTCTCTTTTCCTCTTTTTAGGTTCTACTGAAGATGGCAACATAGTTGCTGAAATACGTATTTAGGTTTCTAAAATACTTGTTGTGGTTAGGGGTTTATAATTTTATTCTTGACGTAGTTTTATGCAGAGCGGAATCTAATGCTGCTGGTTTTATTAAGATTGATCTGCTATCCAATTTATTTTCTGCTATTTAATTGCAATATTTGATAATCCGAACAATTTGATAATCCGAATCACCTTCGGTCCCAATTAGTTCGGATTATCGACGCTCTACTCTACTTCGCACCTTTTTGCACTGCTCAGCTGTTTATCTCAAATATAGTGGGTGTTAAAAAGAAGTGTAAAATATAGATAAAATATACCGAACTTTTGATATCGAACTCATGTCCACACACCTGACAACGTTTAGGTACTGCATAGAGCCTTAATATATTATAGAATATATAAATAATTAGTATGTAAAAGTGCATTTGTTTAACGTCTCTAAAAAGAATACCAAATAACCCAAAATGGTATCAAAATTACAAAACGGTTCTCATTAACTCCTTTCAAAGACGATAAATAATAAGAAATGTCACATAAATGTTATTTGGCTTTAAAAGTACCGTCCTATAATACATTGCACTATTTTTCCTAACCTGTTTGTAAAATTGGTTCAATCTTCCGACTCTCCCCAACGTTCAAACAATACATTTCGGGACATGAGTTCATTCAAAAATTTGTCTACTATGGTCATACAGACCATTCATACAGCTTAAGTGTTTACGTATGATAGCAATTTTGAATTACGTTGTCGATGATCGTTAACACAGAATTTTTTAATTTGTCAACGTTTTTATATATTTAGTCATTGTTTTCCGTTTATGTTCTTACATTTTAAAATAATATTTGCACTTTTTATTGTTTACCAATTTGTTATTAAGACTTTTTATCGGATGCTCGATTGACACGATTATAGAATTAAATTATCAATTGTGTTCATTTTGTGCCTGTATTTTTAGTTTTGAAAGGTGCCAGTTACTCATTATACATCAGGCCTTGCTCGATGAACACAAGCTGGAAATTCTTATAAAAAATTAACAATGTTTACTCCAGAATATTACAAAGTAATAAAAATTCTTCAATATTGGTTGGCAATCAGACCAAATCTAAAATTCTACGATAAAAGGTCAATGATTCTGAAACAAATATGATTTTTTAATTAATACGATGTATTAAAAGCCGGAAATATGATTTCACCTGAGCCCTGAGCCACGTGTCCTTGTCAGCAAAAAGTTATATTTTACTATGGGTGAATATAGATGCACATAAGTTGACGCTCTTAAAAACGGTTGCAATTTTGTATTTTAACGATAAATGTGACTTTTTTGTTATACATTCTTTAGAACCAAGTATGAACTTTCATTCGACATTATTTTTATTAAAATTTATCCACAATTTTGTTTATTGCAGGGCCGAGAACATTCGCTGTTATAAAAAAACAGTTTTATGCGGAACTTGAGTGTTTTAGTTTAGTGTTTAGCTTTGTTAAGCTTTTGAAAATGGTTCAAATTATAGTAAACATATTTCACATTACAACTACTGGAAAATCTCCTGCGGATAGGTGCGGATGCGGTTTTTGTGATTTTATTTCTAATACGTTGTAAAGGAAAATAAAAAAATTTATGTACCGGCTTATATGTAATTTGGTGCAATTTCTTGATACAGTGATAGTAGAAGTAATGTAGAACATATTTAATCATATTTAGCTATATACAAATGGTTACGGTTATCGAGATATTGACAACTTTATGTTCAATGCATCTTGTATGTTGTAAATGCCGTTATGTACGTATATTTTTCCGTTTTGGATCATGTATAGCAAACAACCCCGATGACCTAGACTCTTAAAAATGATCCGAAAATAACCTTAAACTTTGTACTTGTATATGCATTTCTTGGAAATTGGTTGCTTGAAGCCAATCGGATTCATATTCAAGGCAAGAAAATGCATCGAAAGCACCTACTCGCATACATAGTTCACTGGTTTAAATTTGATGCTTGTTGAGGAGACAATAGTAAGTTTGTGAATAGAAACTGGTTAGCCGTTTTCGATAAATGTGTTTATGCGGAATGCGAATGCGGGTTCAAAACATGCGTATTAGGGTCATACCACTAAAAAACGACCGTTTCAGCTTGAAGTATGATCAAATTTCGAAAGTTTTCATGGAAGCAATAAGTATAAATATTAGACAATTTTGAAATAATACTAAAAATAATAGATTTTATACTGATAAATATGTATAGTAAAGACATGTATTGTTCAATTTTAAATCCGTATATGTTGCGTATTTAAACTGGACATGCAATATAATATTTTATGAATTTGACACGGTAAAACATAACAGAAATAAAATCACAAAAAAATATTGATGACAAATGTTGTAGCAATAATTAATTTACAATAGGTGTTAGTGCAGTGAAGAGCAGTTTTTAATACAGTGCGATTTTTCCTATTTTATACTGTTTTATTGTGTTTATTAAGTTATTAACCTTCAAATCTTAGTATGAAGGTTAAAATGTTATCATAAATAAAACAACACATCTAAAGCCTTTTTAGGTGAAAAAATAATTTTGGCCAGGTTTTCAGGTCAAATACTCCACTGTGCGGCGCTCAGCCGCCTTGATACAGGCGATGTTTTCTGCGGACCGGTAAAATATTTCTGCGGACCGGCACCGGTCCGCGGACCGGCGCCGGCGGTTGCGAAACGCTGTTATACACGACTATCGGAAAATTCCAATATTCAACATGGCGCCCACAAGAAAAACAAAAGTTGGCCATGGTTACGCCGCCATCTTTGATGTCATTTCAAATTAAAAAATGACACTGCATTCCTTGTAAAAAAGTAGCTACAGAATGTTCTTGTTTTAAATGTCTAGCTACATTTGGTTTTGAATAAAAAAATTAAAACGATATCCTAACATTTCAGTTTTTTGCGGATACCAACAAAATGAAAAATTTTAAATTTCTTTTCAGATAATTGATCAACACAAAAATACGTGTATTTGCCAAATTTAAACATCGGCTCTATCTCTACTAATAAGCGAGATCTCCATGGTAAGCGTCGAAATTGAATCACCCGGTATAATAAAAAAAAATGCGTGGCGCCTAAAAAACGGTCAACTTTCCGTGCACTGCTGGTCCGCTATTTTGCCAAAAAAATTAAAATATAAAATGTGTCTTCACGCCTCAAGCCAAATGATCTATTAATTAGTAAAGTCACAAAGAGTTCATAAAAACCTTCTTATTTTTTGCTCTAGACGAGATATAATCTATATAAATTATCCAAATAATAAACAATAATATCAGCTTCTACATTCATAGCAGCAACTAAACAGAATTAAAATTAGGAAATTAAAGGAAGTACCTAGGTATATTATTGCAACCTCCATATTTTTACGACAAGCCCCACCACTCTTTTACGGAAGGAAATGCATATAGTCATCATTTTACAGAATACCCCGCTTTATTACTTCAAATAAAACTTTTCCTCATAGTACAATAGCTTGCAGTTTTACGGCGATATTTTGTGACGAATTCTGTACGTACACGGAGTAAGTATTACGTTATTTTGTTCCGTACTATGCGTCCATCAACTTTATAGGAAATTTAACGACTGAAATTTTATATCGCTTCCGTTGTCCTGCGCTCGAGTTGCATGTTGAGACGACGACGACGACGACGACAACGCGACATTCATTTGGAACGATACATCGTGTACACGACAGATGCAATTTGTCGCTGCGAGTATCATATCTTTGCTCGTTTACCTCGTTATTTTCCTGATAACACTCATAGTACTAGACATCGAACATCTTGTCGAAAATACTTAAAGCATTATATTGGGCATTCCTTCTGAACTATCCCAATCCAAAAATGAAAAGTTTTGGGAATTACTTGAAACTTTAGGGAATTGTTGTAATCTATAACAGTAACAAATCCCTAAAATACTAGATCATGAAGAAAAAAAATGGTGGAAATTAGTTGAGGCTGAAGTTTGGACGTTTTGAGTGACACGGTAATTTTTGAATTAGTGTAACTCCAATAAAACATTATAGATTTTATTGTTTCGATTT
The DNA here is from genome assembly GCA_964023965.1 of Melinopterus prodromus. NCBI lineage: Eukaryota > Metazoa > Arthropoda > Insecta > Coleoptera > Scarabaeidae > Melinopterus > Melinopterus prodromus. The sequence continues at coordinate 105,231 of CAXIES010000167.1, forward strand.
TTGACATTATAAAATATTTTTATTTTTTCTTATCATACGCAGTATGACGACGTATTACAACCGTGCCGAAAAAAAAAATATTATAAAATAACATTAGGTAGTTATAGCGCAAAAACAATCTAATTATCCAAGACTATAAAGATTAGGTAGTGTTCTAATTAGTTAAATATTTCAAAAATTAACGTAATTTCAGGTATAAGCTGTAAAAGTTATATACTAAAACGTCCTGAATATATACGCCAAAAATTTTAAATACATAAAATCATAATTTCTGGGGAAGTTAGCAATAAAAGTTAGCAATAAAATTTTTTTTCATCCGATTTTAATGAATGACACATTTTCGGAAAGCCCTTAATGTGCTGAGTCTACAGTAGTTATTGCAGAGGGCGCAATTAATAGTTACTACCTAAAAAGTTAAAAAGAAAGTGTTTTTTTGCTTAAATTGGTACATTTTTACAATCTCATATCTCTGTTAATCCTTTACCAATTACAACAATTCTTACAGCAATCAAAAGTACAAATATAGCCCGTACTTCCATAGTTATTGCAGTCCAAGTTTCCAGTAATTAGTGGTCTAAAAAGATTGGTGAACTTTAGCTATTTTTACCCCGGGATGTGCCTATAGAAACATACACCGTTTCAGCAGAACAATGACCATAACCACTTTTTATTATCCGATTGTAACAAACTATACACCAAACGAAAGAGGAAGCTTGTCTCCACTTATGCTAGTTATTGCAGTCCAAGTTTCCGCTAATTAGTGACCTAAAAAAATTGATGAACTTTGACCATTTTTATACCGTGATGCAAGTATGGAAGCATACACCGTTTCAGCAGAACAACGACCATAACCCCTTTTTATCATCCGATTGTAACAAACTATACACCAAACGAAAGAGGAAGCTTGTCTGCACTTATGCTAGTTATTGCAGTCCAAGTTTCCGCTAATTAGTGACCTAAAAAAATCGATGAACATTGAATATTTTTACTGTCGAACATACGAGTATAGAAACATACACCGTTTCAACAGAACAATGAGCATAACGCCTTTTTATCATCCGATTGTAACAAACAATACACCAAACGAAAGAGGAAGCTTGTCTCCACTTATGCTAGTTATTGCAGTCCAAGTTTCCAGTAATTAGTGGTCTAAAAAAATTCATGAACTTTGACCATTTTTATACCGTGATGCAAGTATGGAAGCATACACCGTTTCAGCAGAACAACGACCATAACCCCTTTTTATCATCCGATTGTAACAAACTATACACCAAACGAAAGAGGAAGCTTGTCTCCACTTATGCTAGTTATTGCAGTCCAAGTTTCCGCTATTTAGTAGTGTAAAAAAATCCCGAACTTTGAATAATTTTTCCGTCGGATATGCGCGTACAGAAACATACACCGTTTCAGCAGAACAATGAGCATAACCCGTTTTTATTATCCGATTGTAACAAACAATACACCAAACGAAAGGGGAAGCTTGTCTCCACTTATGCTAGTTATTGCAGTCCAAGTTTCCAGTAATTAGTGGTCTAAAAAAATTGTTGAACTTTGACCATTTTTATACCGTTCTGCAAGTATGGAAGCATACACCGTTTCAGCAGAACAACGACCATAACCCCTTTTTATCATCTGATTGTAACAAACTATACACCAAACGAAAGAGAAAGCTTGTCTGCACTTATGCTAGTTATTGCAGTCCAAGTTTCCAGTAATTAGTGGTCTAAAAAAATTGATGAACTTTGACCATTTTTATACCGTGATGCAAGTATGGAAGCATACACCGTTTCAGCAGAACAACGACCATAACCCCTTTTTATCATCCGATTGTAACAAACTATACACCAAACGAAAGAGGAAGCTTGTCTCCACTTATGCTAGTTATTGCAGTCCAAGTTTCCAGTAATTAGTGGTCTAAAAAAATTGATGAACTTTGACCATTTTTATACCGTGATGCAAGTATGGAAGCATACACCGTTTCAGCAGAACAACGACCATAACCCCTTTTTATCATCCGATTGTAACAAACTATACACCAAACGAAAGAGGAAGCTTGTCTGCACTTATGCTAGTTATTGCAGTCCAAGTTTCCGCTAATTAGTGACCTAAAAAAATTGATGAACATTGAATATTTTTACTGTCGAACATACGAGTATAGAAACATACACCGTTTCAACAGAGCATAACGCCTTTTTATCATCCGATTGTAACAAACAATACACCAAACGAAAGAGGAAGCTTGTCTCCACTTATGCTAGTTATTGCAGTCCAAGTTTCCAGTAATTAGTGGTCTAAAAAAATTGATGAACTTTGACCATTTTTATACCGTGATGCAAGTATGGAAGCATACACCGTTTCAGCAGAACAACGACCATAACCCCTTTTTATCATCCGATTGTAACAAACTATACACCAAACGAAAGAGGAAGCTTGTCTCCACTTATGCTAGTTATTGCAGTCGAAGTTTCCGCTATTTAGTAGTGTAAAAAAAATCCCGAACTTTGAATAATTTTTCCGTCGGATATGCGCGTACAGAAACATACACCGTTTCAGCAGAACAATGAGCATAACCCGTTTTTATTATCCGATTGTAACAAACAATACACCAAACGAAAGGGGAAGCTTGTCTCCACTTATGCTAGTTATTGCAGTCCAAGTTTCCGCTATTTAGTAGTGTAAAAAAAATCCCGAACTTTGAATAATTTTTCCGTCGGATATGCGCGTACAGAAACATACACCGTTTCAGCAGAACAATGAGCATAACCCGTTTTTATTATCCGATTGTAACAAACAATACACCAAACGAAAGGGGAAGCTTGTCTCCACTTATGCTAGTTATTGCAGTCCAAGTTTCCAGTAATTAGTGGTCTAAAAAAATTGTTGAACTTTGACCATTTTTATACCGTTCTGCAAGTATGGAAGCATACACCGTTTCAGCAGAACAACGACCATAACCCCTTTTTATCATCTGATTGTAACAAACTATACACCAAACGAAAGAGAAAGCTTGTCTGCACTTATGCTAGTTATTGCAGTCCAAGTTTCCGCTAATTAGTGACCTAAAAAAATTGATGAACATTGAATATTTTTACTGTCGAACATACGAGTATAGAAACATACACCGTTTCAACAGAACAATGAGCATAACACCTTTTTATCATCCGATTGTAACAAACAATACACCAAACGAAAGAGGAAGCTTGTCTCCACTTATGCTAGTTATTGCAGTCCAAGTTTCCAGTAATTAGTGGTCTAAAAAAATTGATGAACTTTGACCATTTTTATACCGTGATGCAAGTATGGAAGCATACACCGTTTCAGCAGAACAACGACCATAACCCCTTTTTATCATCCGATTGTAACAAACTATACACCAAACGAAAGAGGAAGCTTGTCTGCACTTATGCTAGTTATTGCAGTCCAAGTTTCCGCTAATTAGTGACCTAAAAAAATTGATGAACATTGAATATTTTTACTGTCGAACATACGAGTATAGAAACATACACCGTTTCAACAGAGCATAACGCCTTTTTATCATCCGATTGTAACAAACAATACACCAAACGAAAGAGGAAGCTTGTCTCCACTTATGCTAGTTATTGCAGTCCAAGTTTCCAGTAATTAGTGGTCTAAAAAAATTGATGAACTTTGACCATTTTTATACCGTGATGCAAGTATGGAAGCATACACCGTTTCAGCAGAACAACGACCATAACCCCTTTTTATCATCTGATTGTAACAAACTATACACCAAACGAAAGAGAAAGCTTGTCTGCACTTATGCTAGTTATTGCAGTCCAAGTTTCCGCTAATTAGTGACCTAAAAAAATTGATGAACATTGAATATTTTTACTGTCGAACATACGAGTATAGAAACATACACCGTTTCAACAGAACAATGAGCATAACACCTTTTTATCATCCGATTGTAACAAACAATACACCAAACGAAAGAGGAAGCTTGTCTCCACTTATGCTAGTTATTGCAGTCCAAGTTTCCAGTAATTAGTGGTCTAAAAAAATTGATGAACTTTGACCATTTTTATACCGTGATGCAAGTATGGAAGCATACACCGTTTCAGCAGAACAACGACCATAACCCCTTTTTATCATCCGATTGTAACAAACTATACACCAAACGAAAGAGGAAGCTTGTCTCCACTTATGCTAGTTATTGCAGTCCAAGTTTCCGCTATTTAGTAGTGTAAAAAAAATCCCGAACTTTGAATAATTTTTCCGTCGGATATGCGCGTACAGAAACATACACCGTTTCAGCAGAACAATGAGCATAACCCGTTTTTATTATCCGATTGTAACAAACAATACACCAAACGAAAGGGGAAGCTTGTCTCCACTTATGCTAGTTATTGCAGTCCAAGTTTCCAGTAATTAGTGGTCTAAAAAAATTGTTGAACTTTGACCATTTTTATACCGTTCTGCAAGTATGGAAGCATACACCGTTTCAGCAGAACAACGACCATAACCCCTTTTTATCATCTGATTGTAACAAACTATACACCAAACGAAAGAGAAAGCTTGTCTGCACTTATGCTAGTTATTGCAGTCCAAGTTTCCAGTAATTAGTGGTCTAAAAAAATTGATGAACTTTGACCATTTTTATACCGTGATGCAAGTATGGAAGCATACACCGTTTCAGCAGAACAACGACCATAACCCCTTTTTATCATCCGATTGTAACAAACTATACACCAAACGAAAGAGGAAGCTTGTCTCCACTTATGCTAGTTATTGCAGTCCAAGTTTCCAGTAATTAGTGGTCTAAAAAAATTGATGAACTTTGACCATTTTTATACCGTGATGCAAGTATGGAAGCATACACCGTTTCAGCAGAACAACGACCATAACCCCTTTTTATCATCCGATTGTAACAAACTATACACCAAACGAAAGAGGAAGCTTGTCTGCACTTATGCTAGTTATTGCAGTCCAAGTTTCCGCTAATTAGTGACCTAAAAAAATTGATGAACATTGAATATTTTTACTGTCGAACATACGAGTATAGAAACATACACCGTTTCAACAGAGCATAACGCCTTTTTATCATCCGATTGTAACAAACAATACACCAAACGAAAGAGGAAGCTTGTCTCCACTTATGCTAGTTATTGCAGTCCAAGTTTCCAGTAATTAGTGGTCTAAAAAAATTGATGAACTTTGACCATTTTTATACCGTGATGCAAGTATGGAAGCATACACCGTTTCAGCAGAACAACGACCATAACCCCTTTTTATCATCCGATTGTAACAAACTATACACCAAACGAAAGAGGAAGCTTGTCTCCACTTATGCTAGTTATTGCAGTCGAAGTTTCCGCTATTTAGTAGTGTAAAAAAAATCCCGAACTTTGAATAATTTTTCCGTCGGATATGCGCGTACAGAAACATACACCGTTTCAGCAGAACAATGAGCATAACCCGTTTTTATTATCCGATTGTAACAAACAATACACCAAACGAAAGGGGAAGCTTGTCTCCACTTATGCTAGTTATTGCAGTCCAAGTTTCCGCTATTTAGTAGTGTAAAAAAAATCCCGAACTTTGAATAATTTTTCCGTCGGATATGCGCGTACAGAAACATACACCGTTTCAGCAGAACAATGAGCATAACCCGTTTTTATTATCCGATTGTAACAAACAATACACCAAACGAAAGGGGAAGCTTGTCTCCACTTATGCTAGTTATTGCAGTCCAAGTTTCCAGTAATTAGTGGTCTAAAAAAATTGTTGAACTTTGACCATTTTTATACCGTTCTGCAAGTATGGAAGCATACACCGTTTCAGCAGAACAACGACCATAACCCCTTTTTATCATCTGATTGTAACAAACTATACACCAAACGAAAGAGAAAGCTTGTCTGCACTTATGCTAGTTATTGCAGTCCAAGTTTCCGCTAATTAGTGACCTAAAAAAATTGATGAACATTGAATATTTTTACTGTCGAACATACGAGTATAGAAACATACACCGTTTCAACAGAACAATGAGCATAACACCTTTTTATCATCCGATTGTAACAAACAATACACCAAACGAAAGAGGAAGCTTGTCTCCACTTATGCTAGTTATTGCAGTCCAAGTTTCCAGTAATTAGTGGTCTAAAAAAATTGATGAACTTTGACCATTTTTATACCGTGATGCAAGTATGGAAGCATACACCGTTTCAGCAGAACAACGACCATAACCCCTTTTTATCATCCGATTGTAACAAACTATACACCAAACGAAAGAGGAAGCTTGTCTGCACTTATGCTAGTTATTGCAGTCCAAGTTTCCGCTAATTAGTGACCTAAAAAAATTGATGAACATTGAATATTTTTACTGTCGAACATACGAGTATAGAAACATACACCGTTTCAACAGAGCATAACGCCTTTTTATCATCCGATTGTAACAAACAATACACCAAACGAAAGAGGAAGCTTGTCTCCACTTATGCTAGTTATTGCAGTCCAAGTTTCCAGTAATTAGTGGTCTAAAAAAATTGATGAACTTTGACCATTTTTATACCGTGATGCAAGTATGGAAGCATACACCGTTTCAGCAGAACAACGACCATAACCCCTTTTTATCATCTGATTGTAACAAACTATACACCAAACGAAAGAGAAAGCTTGTCTGCACTTATGCTAGTTATTGCAGTCCAAGTTTCCGCTAATTAGTGACCTAAAAAAATTGATGAACATTGAATATTTTTACTGTCGAACATACGAGTATAGAAACATACACCGTTTCAACAGAACAATGAGCATAACACCTTTTTATCATCCGATTGTAACAAACAATACACCAAACGAAAGAGGAAGCTTGTCTCCACTTATGCTAGTTATTGCAGTCCAAGTTTCCAGTAATTAGTGGTCTAAAAAAATTGATGAACTTTGACCATTTTTATACCGTGATGCAAGTATGGAAGCATACACCGTTTCAGCAGAACAACGACCATAACCCCTTTTTATCATCCGATTGTAACAAACTATACACCAAACGAAAGAGGAAGCTTGTCTCCACTTATGCTAGTTATTGCAGTCCAAGTTTCCGCTATTTAGTAGTGTAAAAAAAATCCCGAACTTTGAATAATTTTTCCGTCGGATATGCGCGTACAGAAACATACACCGTTTCAGCAGAACAATGAGCATAACCCGTTTTTATTATCCGATTGTAACAAACAATACACCAAACGAAAGGGGAAGCTTGTCTCCACTTATGCTAGTTATTGCAGTCCAAGTTTCCGCTATTTAGTAGTGTAAAAAAAATCCCGAACTTTGAATAATTTTTCCGTCGGATATGCGCGTACAGAAACATACACCGTTTCAGCAGAACAATGAGCATAACCCGTTTTTATTATCCGATTGTAACAAACAATACACCAAACGAAAGGGGAAGCTTGTCTCCACTTATGCTAGTTATTGCAGTCCAAGTTTCCAGTAATTAGTGGTCTAAAAAAATTGTTGAACTTTGACCATTTTTATACCGTTCTGCAAGTATGGAAGCATACACCGTTTCAGCAGAACAACGACCATAACCCCTTTTTATCATCTGATTGTAACAAACTATACACCAAACGAAAGAGAAAGCTTGTCTGCACTTATGCTAGTTATTGCAGTCCAAGTTTCCAGTAATTAGTGGTCTAAAAAAATTGATGAACTTTGACCATTTTTATACCGTGATGCAAGTATGGAAGCATACACCGTTTCAGCAGAACAACGACCATAACCCCTTTTTATCATCCGATTGTAACAAACTATACACCAAACGAAAGAGGAAGCTTGTCTCCACTTATGCTAGTTATTGCAGTCCAAGTTTCCAGTAATTAGTGGTCTAAAAAAATTGATGAACTTTGACCATTTTTATACCGTGATGCAAGTATGGAAGCATACACCGTTTCAGCAGAACAACGACCATAACCCCTTTTTATCATCCGATTGTAACAAACTATACACCAAACGAAAGAGGAAGCTTGTCTGCACTTATGCTAGTTATTGCAGTCCAAGTTTCCGCTAATTAGTGACCTAAAAAAATTGATGAACATTGAATATTTTTACTGTCGAACATACGAGTATAGAAACATACACCGTTTCAACAGAGCATAACGCCTTTTTATCATCCGATTGTAACAAACAATACACCAAACGAAAGAGGAAGCTTGTCTCCACTTATGCTAGTTATTGCAGTCCAAGTTTCCAGTAATTAGTGGTCTAAAAAAATTGATGAACTTTGACCATTTTTATACCGTGATGCAAGTATGGAAGCATACACCGTTTCAGCAGAACAACGACCATAACCCCTTTTTATCATCCGATTGTAACAAACTATACACCAAACGAAAGAGGAAGCTTGTCTCCACTTATGCTAGTTATTGCAGTCGAAGTTTCCGCTATTTAGTAGTGTAAAAAAAATCCCGAACTTTGAATAATTTTTCCGTCGGATATGCGCGTACAGAAACATACACCGTTTCAGCAGAACAATGAGCATAACCCGTTTTTATTATCCGATTGTAACAAACAATACACCAAACGAAAGGGGAAGCTTGTCTCCACTTATGCTAGTTATTGCAGTCCAAGTTTCCGCTATTTAGTAGTGTAAAAAAAATCCCGAACTTTGAATAATTTTTCCGTCGGATATGCGCGTACAGAAACATACACCGTTTCAGCAGAACAATGAGCATAACCCGTTTTTATTATCCGATTGTAACAAACAATACACCAAACGAAAGGGGAAGCTTGTCTCCACTTATGCTAGTTATTGCAGTCCAAGTTTCCAGTAATTAGTGGTCTAAAAAAATTGTTGAACTTTGACCATTTTTATACCGTTCTGCAAGTATGGAAGCATACACCGTTTCAGCAGAACAACGACCATAACCCCTTTTTATCATCTGATTGTAACAAACTATACACCAAACGAAAGAGAAAGCTTGTCTGCACTTATGCTAGTTATTGCAGTCCAAGTTTCCGCTAATTAGTGACCTAAAAAAATTGATGAACATTGAATATTTTTACTGTCGAACATACGAGTATAGAAACATACACCGTTTCAACAGAACAATGAGCATAACACCTTTTTATCATCCGATTGTAACAAACAATACACCAAACGAAAGAGGAAGCTTGTCTCCACTTATGCTAGTTATTGCAGTCCAAGTTTCCAGTAATTAGTGGTCTAAAAAAATTGATGAACTTTGACCATTTTTATACCGTGATGCAAGTATGGAAGCATACACCGTTTCAGCAGAACAACGACCATAACCCCTTTTTATCATCCGATTGTAACAAACTATACACCAAACGAAAGAGGAAGCTTGTCTGCACTTATGCTAGTTATTGCAGTCCAAGTTTCCGCTAATTAGTGACCTAAAAAAATTGATGAACATTGAATATTTTTACTGTCGAACATACGAGTATAGAAACATACACCGTTTCAACAGAGCATAAAGTATCGTTTACATCCACTTAAATTAACGTAACGTACGAAAAATTATAATTAACGTACGAAACTTTCATCGGTTCCATTTACATTCACTTACCGTAGGGTGCTTGACATGCGCATTTGACAGTGACTGATATTGCCATCATATGAAATCTGTCGCTTTTATTGTGGCTTTTATCATACAAATATGTTTATATACGCACAAATTGGATTAAGGTTCCATCAAGTATGATAAAAATCCGTGTATCGTGCTAAAAATATTGCCAAACAACAGAAAGATAATAAAGTTAAAGACACCTGAGTGAATTTTTAGGTTATTTTTATGTCACCGTCATCCGAATTGTCAAAATCAAGAGCCTGTGATTGGTGCACTTAGCTCGCGGATTCTGCTAAGTTGAAGTTGAGTGAACAATTCCGTACGTTACGTTAATTTTTTCTACGTTAAGTGAATGTAAACAAACACATATAATTCAATGGAGTTGAACTTTCACTAATTCTTAAGTTTTCGTACGTTACGTTAAGTTAAGTGGATGTAAACGATACTTTACGCCTTTTTATCATCCGATTGTAACAAACAATACACCAAACGAAAGAGGAAGCTTGTCTCCACTTATGCTAGTTATTGCAGTCCAAGTTTCCAGTAATTAGTGGTCTAAAAAAATTGATGAACTTTGACCATTTTTATACCGTGATGCAAGTATGGAAGCATACACCGTTTCAGCAGAACAACGACCATAACCCCTTTTTATCATCTGATTGTAACAAACTATACACCAAACGAAAGAGAAAGCTTGTCTGCACTTATGCTAGTTATTGCAGTCCAAGTTTCCGCTAATTAGTGACCTAAAAAAATTGATGAACATTGAATATTTTTACTGTCGAACATACGAGTATAGAAACATACACCGTTTCAACAGAACAATGAGCATAACACCTTTTTATCATCCGATTGTAACAAACAATACACCAAACGAAAGAGGAAGCTTGTCTCCACTTATGCTAGTTATTGCAGTCCAAGTTTCCAGTAATTAGTGGTCTAAAAAAATTGATGAACTTTGACCATTTTTATACCGTGATGCAAGTATGGAAGCATACACCGTTTCAGCAGAACAACGACCATAACCCCTTTTTATCATCCGATTGTAACAAACTATACACCAAACGAAAGAGGAAGCTTGTCTCCACTTATGCTAGTTATTGCAGTCCAAGTTTCCGCTATTTAGTAGTCTAAAAAAAATCCCGAACTTTGAATAATTTTTCCGTCGGATATGCGCGTACAGAAACATACACCGTTTCAGCAGAACAATGAGCATAACCCGTTTTTATTATCCGATTGTAACAAACAATACACCAAACAAAAGGGGAAGCTTGTCTCCACTTATGCTAGTTATTGCAGTCCAAGTTTCCAGTAATTAGTGGTCTAAAAAAATTGATGAACTTTGACCATTTTTATACCGTGATGCAAGTATGGAAGCATACACCGTTTCAGCAGAACAACGACCATAACTCCTTTTTATCATCTGATAGTAACAAACTATACACCAAACGAAAGAGAAAGCTTGTCTGCACTTATGCTAGTTATTGCAGTCCAAGTTTTCGCTAATTAGTGACCTAAAAAAATTGATGAACATTGAATATTTTTACTGTCGAACATACGAGTATAGAAACATACACCGTTTCAGCAGAACAACGACCATAACCCCTTTTTATCATCCGATTGTAACAAACAATACACCAAACGAAAGAGGAAGCTTGTCTCCACTTATGCTAGTTATTGCGGTCCACGTTTCTGCTAATTAGTAGTCTAAAAAGATTCCCGAACATTGAATAATTTTTCCGTCCGATATGCGCGTATAGACATACACCGTTTCAGCAGATCAATGAGCTTAACCCCTTTTTTTATCCGATTGTAACAAACAATACACCATACGAAAGAGGAAGCTTGTCTCCACTTATGCTAGTTATTGCAGGACAAGTTTCCGGTAATATGTGATTTAAACAAATCTCGGAATTTTTAATATTATGCCAGTTTAAGCAAATAATGAATGATAATTTTGTAAGTAGTAAATATGATTTGATTCCACTGCAATAACTACTGTATACTCTGTAGTATTTCTCTGTAGTATTTCATGTTACTGTCTATTTTTACTACGGTTACAGTAATATATCTTCTTGTTTGTTATGTTCAAATCTATAATCGATATTTTATTTACTTCCCCATGTCCAGTCGAGTTGAATTTTTGCATGTGGGCGTTTTGCGGTGATAATGCGTGAATTTTTCAGAAATAAAACAAATATTTTTTAGCACGTCTTTTATAAACGTTTTGTTTTTGAAAACTGTTATGTTATTTTGAATAAGTAATACGATTTATTTGCATTACTGTACCACACTAATTAATTAGACCAGTTACACCAAGAACCTAACGACTTTGACAGAGTTCGCACGTAAATGCCTGGGTACTGTCAACCTGGGCACAAATAGAGTGGTAAGCTTTACTGCACATTCCAGTGGCGGCTGGTCAGGGGTGGCAGGGTAGGCACTGCCCACCCAAAAAAACACGAACAAAACACGAACAAAAATATAAAAAATACCTATTTATTTGCACACATTTTTCAATAGGTAACCAAAATATTTATAATTATCCAGTACAAATACATTCCAATAAATCTCTTTTATCCAAACCTATGATGTAATTATTTTCCAAATACGTCGGGTGTTCACGGAGACTGATACTGCTCTCTCTGCTACGCACCCAGATCCTAGATGGATCGCGCTCTCTCTAGCATGCGAGAATGCGTCGGAACTCGGGGCAAACCGCGTTTAGGCTTCCGTCGCGCACCGCGCACCCCGAGTCCGCATGTCAACCGACCTCAATTCGGCCCATAAGCGAGCATAGCACACAACGCGCATGCGCAACTGAGTATTGTATCTGTATTGTGTATGGTATCTGTGTATTACATTGTGATGTCCAGGCTGTGACGTCAGCGAGCTAGCGATGCGGACTCTCGAATCTCGAGATGTGATTGGTCCGTCTGTCGACGTGTTGGTCATGTGTTTTCAAATACAAGTGCAAGGCTTCGCGCTATTTTGTTTCCAGCAATTTTGGAGTATAACGTCGTGTTGGGGTTATGTTTACTGTTTTGTTTGGTGGTTAGTCGCTAGTGGTTACAGTTGCGAGTGGAGTGATCATGGTAATTTGTTAAAATCTTGGCAGGAACACGGAAAGTGGTAGATTTAATAGATTTTTTATTAAAGAATAGTTTCGCCATATTGTCTTACGGCGACAAGATACATTGCAAAGAATTAGGCATATAATTTGCTATTGGTATTGATTTTTACCATTACCAATAAAATCCATTAATTTTTTTGCCCACCCAAAGCAAATTTGCACGAGCCGCCACTGGCACATTCTGCAGCTGATATCCGTTCCTAAGGATTCAGCACAGTACAAGCATTTACCCGTTAAATTTTCTGAGTTTATTAGTAACGTGTTTATGATCGACTTACGGAATTCTATTGGATTAAATTCTTCCATGTCAACATTTTTCAGTAAACATTTAGCATAATAACAAACAAAAACTCCGCAGTTAAAACCGTCTTTTTGTAAAGGATAATCTAGTGTTTTTATTTTGTACTGTACAAAGGGGTGAGGTTTTGAATGTTTTTTTAAATATAACTCAAATTTGTTTAGATAAGAGGTTGCTATAGACGAATTACGCACCATAGGATCAAAATATATAAAGGTGTGGGTGCACAAGTTTGCGTATGCCAGAGTCCAGTGCTGTATATCGGCATGAAAAAGCGGTATCAGTATAGATGTTTTATTTATCAAATGTGAAGTCTTTATATTGTATAATGATACCGCATTTTCAGCCATTTGGCACGGTAGAACGTAAATGTCATCCCGTTTTTCTACGGCGCAAATAACCGATAGGTACTGTTCAATGACAAAGTTATCGATGTACATATCTACGTGGTTTTGATGTTCATATAATGTCTGCAAGCTACTATAATACAATTTTTCTTTATTGAACAGTGCCACCACGTAGTCCTTTGTCAAACGTTTTGGATAAATTCTAGGATTCTTATCTATTAATTCTTCTTTCTTTGTCTTTGATTTGCCAAATATTTGTTTCTTTGGGCGAATGATTCTCTTTTCTGCTGTTATTTTCGTGTAGGTCTGAACACGTTTTTGTCGTTTGGCCCACGTTTCCTCTGGTTCAATAAGTTTTTTTGCTACTGTGGCACACCTCTTTCTTGACACATTGAGCGTCAGTTCTTTATATATACATAATACATAGCCCCTTATTGTGCGTATAAATCTAGAACAGCGCACATGCAAACTGTTACCCATTAAATTACCTTTCACAAGGCCAAAGTAATTTTCGACGAGTGCGTTACTACGTCTGGACTGTCCGTCAATGCTCGTCCATAATGGAAGATAGGCCAAATAGCGTGTTAGTAGTAGAGTCATAAACTCATCTGAGAAATAAGCATTGTCAATATTTTCGTCGCTATTGGTAAGAGATAGTTTTTCAACGATATTCTTAAAATGTGTGTAGTAGGGAGACGATAAATAAATGGACGATTCATCAACTTCAAAGTTGCTAGAGTAACCGCCGTCCGCGTCATCCTCCTCTAGCTTCACATATAAAGTCTCTAAGCCATTTAAAAGAAATTCTTCGGCCTCTTCTACCTCAATCGTTCGCGACCGTGACAATGTTAAAATTGCTAATTTAGTTATAATAAAATCAATTTTGGGCATGTCACTGCAATCAAATAATGTTACAATCGCAAGGCGCAATTTCGTATACATATAGAACTGCGAATTCTTTTCATATGCGCTTTGGATGTACTGACTTAGAGTTGTTTTATTAAATGTTAATAAGACCGCATTGATTAATGCATGGCTAAAATCTACCACCACCTCAGAAAAAACTGGCCACTTATAAGTGCATTTAAAAAAATATTGGGTGGTTAGTAGCCATGATGAGATGGAACTTTGGTTTTGCCTTGCTGAAACAAATTCCATAACCGGAAAAACCCGATTGTTTGGCAGTGCCACAACTCCAGCGTAATATAAGACACGTTTTTCGCTGTCCGTCGGTTTATGCACAACTGAACCTGTGGCATCAAGGTACAAGGTAACTGAACTCTGCTGCCTTAAAATATGTTTAACAACATTCACCTGCTCTTTGCTTGTCACAACCACATGTAGCGGTTGTCCAACGAATTGGATATATTCGGGATGATCTCTCTGCATATGCAACAAATCGATAAGTTCGTCTTTATGTCTATCATGCATAGCTAGTGATTGGGTTTTCACCTTTTTATACACGTGGTCTGATTTTATGGATCCTAAATTTTTTACCACATTTATTTTTTCTTGGGGAGTATCGCGGATATTTTGTAAGCGCAAATTCATTGCACTACGCTTTTTCAGTTCTTGACCTAACATCAGTCGCTCTACTCCCTTAACATGGCGCGTTATTGCCTGATTGTGGTAGTAGTGAAGTCCTTGACTATACACCTCAACATCTGTATTGATCTGTTTCATGATAAATGTTTTACAGTCAGGGTACCGACAGTAGCAATAAATAGTACAAATGTTCGTTACCTTTGAGCAGTAGTAATTTTTTATATATATGACACAGGTGTTATTGACTGATTTAAGTTTCTCTTTGATAACAAAATTATAAATGTATTTGACATTACGTCTTTCGTCCTTCATTAAACTTAACTCCTCATCAGTTAATTTGAACGACCCCTCTAAAAACACACAATGTCGATATCCAGCTTTCCCCAGATATGATATTTCTGGATTTTTGAACAACATGTTTTGTGACCCAACTGGTAAAGTCTCCCTTGACGGCTCCTGTCCGACTTTGTACAAGTTTAATAACGCCACAGGAATGTTATCCTCGTCGCGAGAAATATCGTTCATCGGTACAACACATAGTTCATCATTTGGGATCGTTTCTTTATCGACAGCTCTTTCAGAATTAGTATTCTTTAAAGCCTCCCTGAAAGCGGGGAATAAGTTGCCTTGTCCATTCCTTACAATGCGGATTATATTTCGTCTATTTTGGTATGATTTATTACCGAATAATAATTCTGCTGCAGTAAATACTACAGCATCATTTATTGTTAGTGATTGCACATCATTTAAGTTCTTGCACGTCTCCCTTAAATGCAACGCAAGCTCTGTGTAATCTTTCAAAGGCCTCATTTTGATCAAAGAGAGAAAAACAAAGATTCTGCAAACGAATACCTACCTACACGATAAAAGCTAAAACTATTTAATAATTTCGGAGAATGATGAAACACAACTAGAGTAAATAAAATAAAAACAAACCCTAAAATTTAAACTTAAAACTATAGAATAAAGTGTATTCTCAAATGATAGCTATACCTACCTACTTAAACAACGCCGAATTATATTTTAGAAAAAAGAAAACTTATTAAATTAGAACCAAACACCTGCTAACGAAAACAACGATAAAACAAAGAAAAGAACAAAGTAAGTAAGAACATATAACGATGAATAAAAAAATAACAGAAAATGCAACCAAACTCGAAGTAAAACAATAGAAACAATGAAGCCACTACGATGCGAAACATACGACGGTCTGAAACAAAGTGCCCGTGCGTGCGGTCAGCGGTGATGCATTTGTGTTTGTGTATCGTGCTGCGTGCCGGGCGGCGGGCGAGGGGAGGGCCTCCTTGGTCCTCCGTGGGGATACTGATACTATTAACTATACACTTCGGCTCTTCACAGGTTGTTACTTGCAACGTACTACGCTGCCACAAAGGCTCCAGTAGTTTATGTTTACAGAATTAAATTATTAATACATATTGAAAACAAAATTACATGTTGGTCGAGATCGGAATGCAATCCACTAATTAGAGTAACTTCTGACTGTAATTTTTATTGTAGGTGGACGTCTTCTTTCTTTTGACGTACCTACATACACCGTTGTCAAGTTAGCCCCCCCACTTTTGAATTTTAAGTAAATTTTTATGCAAATCGTTTGGGAATCGTTAGGGAGGGTTTGGGAGTACATTTTTTTCGTTTGGGAGTACATGGTTTTTGAGAAAATGAAAATTGTTTTTTGTACCGTCAAGTTGGCCGCCCAACTTTCACATTTTGTGATTTTTTTTATTGGAATGGTTTGGAAATCGTTAGGGAGGATTAGGGAGTGTAGTTTCGACGTTTGGGAGTAATTAGTTTAACTGCAAAGTAATATAAATGTTTAGTACATAACCTCACTTTTTTGTTTACCTTCGTAAAGTTACGCTAACGGCTTTGTTTTGCTATACATTTTACTCATTTCTTCACAGTCGGTTAGAATACGGTTAGGGAGGATTAAAAATGGTACTTTTTTTATCTATACTCGTATGTTCGACAGTAAAAATATTCAATGTTCATCAATTTTTTTAGGTCACTAATTAGCGAAAACTTGGACTGCAATAACTAGCATAAGTGCAGACAAGCTTTCTCTTTCGTTTGGTGTATAGTTTGTTACAATCAGATGATAAAAAGGGGTTATGGTCGTTGTTCTGCTGAAACGGTGTATGCTTCCATACTTGCATCACGGTATAAAAATGGTCAAAGTTCATCAATTTTTTTAGACCACTAATTACTGAAAACTTGGACTGCAATAACTAGCATAAGTGGAGACAAGCTTCCTCTTTCGTTTGGTGTATTGTTTGTTACAATCGGATGATAAAAAGGCGTTATGCTCATTGTTCTGTTGAAACGGTGTATGTTTCTATACTCGTATGTTCGACAGTAAAAATATTCAATGTTCATCAATTTTTTTAGGCCACTAATTAGCGGAAACTTGGACTGCAATAACTAGCATAAGTGCAGACAAGCTTCCTCTTTCTTTTGGTGTATTGTTTGTTACAATCGGACGATAAAAATTGGTTATGGGCATTGTTCTGCTGAAACGGTGTATGCTTCCATACTCGCATCCCGGGGTAAAAATAGCCAAAGTTCACCAACCTTTTTAGACCACTAATTACTGGAAACTTGGACTGCAATAACTAGCATTAGTAGAGACAAGCTTCCTCTTTCGTTTGGTGTATTGTTTGTTACAATCGGATGATAAAAAGGGGTTATGGTCATTGTTCTGTTGAAACGGTGTATGTTTCTATACTCGTATGTTCGACAGTAAAAATATTCAATGTTCATCAATTTTTTTAGGCCACTAATTAGCGGAAACTTGGACTGCAATAACTAGCATAAGTGGAGACAAGCTTCCTCTTTCGTTTGGTGTATAGTTTGTTACAATCAGATGATAAAAAGGGGTTATGGTCGTTGTTCTGCTGAAACGGTGTATGCTTCCATACTTGCATCACGGTATAAAAATGGTCAAAGTTCATCAATTTTTTTAGACCACTAATTACTGGAAACTTGGACTGCAATAACTAGCATAAGTGGAGACAAGCTTCCTCTTTCGTATGGTGTATTGTTTGTTACAATCGGATAGTAAAAAGGGGTTATGCTCATTGTTCTGCTGAAACGGTGTATGTGTCTATACTCGCATATCCGTCAGTAAAAATACTCAAAGTTCAGAATTTTTTTTAGACCACTAGTTAGCGGAAACTTGGACTGCAATAACTAGCATAAGTGCAGACAAGCTTCCTCTTTCTTTTGGTGTATTGTTTGTTACAATCGGACGATAAAAATTGGTTATGGGCATTGTTCTGCTGAAACGGTGTATGCTTCCATACTCGCATCCCGGGGTAAAAATAGCCAAAGTTCACCAACCTTTTTAGACCACTAATTCCTGGAAACTTGGACTGCAATAACTAGCATAAGTAGAGACAAGCTTCCTCTTTCGTTTGGTGTATTGTTTGTTACAATCGGATGATAAAAAGGGGTTATGGTCATTGTTCTGCTGAACCGATGTATTCTCCCATACTTGCATCCCGGTATAAGAATAGTCAATGTTCATTAATTTTTTTAGACCACTAATTACTGGAAACTTGGACTGCAATAACTATGGAAGTATGGGCTATATTTGTACTTTTGGTTGCTGTAAGAATTGTTGTAATTGGTAAAGGATTAACAGAGATATGAGATTGTAAAACTGTGCCAATTTAAGCAAAAAAATACTTTCTTTTTAACTTTTTAGGTAGTAATTACTAATTGCGCCCTCTGCAATAACTACTGTAGACTCAGCACGTTAAGGGCTTTCCAAAAATGTGTCATTCATTAAAATCGGATGAAAAAAAAATTTATTGCTAACTTTTATTGCTAACTTCCCCCCGGTTCTGGGTGTCAGTATAGAAGAGGTAGACATGCTATAAAATGGAGAGAAATGTCTGAAGGAAAACAATTAAATTTTACGCCATTCGCGCAAGAACGTTTCCAGGGTCTTCAATCTGGACGTCTTCCCTTGAGTAATCGGGGGAACTGTCAAAATAAGGTGGCGCCCCCTGTCACGAGAATTTCACCCACATCAATCTTCTGTACTCTGATTTCCTACTGTGATAATCGCTTTGCAGCAAACCTTAGCAAACTCGAACAAATAAAACGGTGTAAACGGTTTTACTTTGTTACTTTTTCTCTATTACTAGAGTGCAGTAACACGTCAAGATTGGAAAACTCAAGAAAAATTTCAAACAAATGAATCCGAAAATTTTGAGCTAATAACGAAAATATGAGCAATTGAGGTAAGCCAAGTTTTATATTCCTAAGCATTTATTTGTTATTTATATTAACAAAAGCAAAAATTACCAGTGAAGTGATAATAAATAAGCAATGATAAATAGTTATGTAGAATATATGATTGAGGCAATTTTTTTTTAATGTTTTGCGAAAAATACCCTAGTTTAAAATATTAAAATATACTGAGTTTAAAATAGTGCTCCGCAAGCACTGTGCCGCGGCACATTCATGGGCGCCGCACAGTGGGGTATTTGACCTGAAAACCTGGCCAAAATTATTTTTTCACCTAAAAAGGCTTTAGATGTGTTGTTTTATTTATGATAACATTTTAACCTTCATACTAAGAATTTGAAGGTTAATACCTTAATAAACACAATAAAACAGTATAAAATAGGAAAAATCGCACTGTATTAAAAATTGCTCTTCACTGCACTACACCTATTGTAAATTAATTATTGCTACAACATTTGTCATCAATATTTTTTTGTGATTTTATTTCTGTTATGTTTTACCGTGTCAAATTCATAAAATATTATATTGCATGTCCAGTTTAAATACGCAACATATACCGATTTAAAATTGAACCATACATGTCGTTTTTGAGTTCTATGAGATAACATGTTTGGGTCGTTATGATGAATCTTCAAAAGCTTTGACGTAAAGCAAGCATCCTGTTTTGTTTCGTGTGAGTGATCACCGTTAGAAGAAAAATCATGCTAAGGACAACATTCCAAGTCTTTGTAGGCTTGTTTTTCGCCTGCTTTCAATTCCCAATCATACTACTTCAACTTTTTGATCATTATCCGTTTTCAGAATTCTTCCTTCTCATTGCGGCAAAATTTTACATCGTGTTCTTCTCATGTTACACTTGCCTTCACTAACAATTACTTTATTGTATTGATATAGACATTATGTAGCTATTTCCATTACCTTTTGTTGTCTCTAATACATCTATATTGTTTGCATTCGGTCACGGTAGAATGACTTATGTATGTATGCTAAAAATATTTAATAAATGTGGACTACCGTAAACAAACCTTCATAATAACACGTATTTAACTTACGATACGCCATTTGTATTGGCAAAGTTGGGCAAAGTTGGC
Organism: Melinopterus prodromus; assembly: GCA_964023965.1. NCBI lineage: Eukaryota > Metazoa > Arthropoda > Insecta > Coleoptera > Scarabaeidae > Melinopterus > Melinopterus prodromus. The sequence goes on from CAXIES010000167.1 coordinate 125,456, forward strand.
AAAGCGATACCATATTTATAAACATAAATGTTAGGTTATGCAGAGGTTATGTACGGCTGACGTTTAATAGCACTGGTAGCGCCATCTGTCGACTAATCGGCTAAAGCGTCCGAATTCTTGTAGAAATGCATTTTAAATTGTGGACAATTTATCGATCGAATGAAATGGTAGTCACGGCACACCCGTACTACACTTTACCCGGGTACCTTATACGTTAAAAGAGTAACCACAGCTCGGCTCATAGGAAAAATGACATAAGGTCGGACGTATTATTGAGTTCAGTGGCTGTAACACATAGGACTCAAACTCAAACTCACCCAAACTCACCAATGAATGATATCTCTGCTATAATTTGTAAAATCATACCATATTATGCTTGTATGTATACGTAGTAGGTTTCATTCGTACGTAATAAAGACAAATGCGAATTCTTAATTATTCATATACGTAGAACATACGTTATAGGTTTCTCAGAGGCTTTTTGGAACGGACGTTGTGGTCTTAAAATCCGAAGATAATGATCAACAAATTGCAGGTTATGTCTGCGCTTTTGACGTTTCTTAGCTGGCAACCATGACGACGCGTAATAAACTGCTGTTGGAATGTTGAGGCGAGTTCACCAAAATCGCTCGCTTTTTGGAAAATTTTTAAGCAAAAACGCCCTAGAGGCCGTTTTGCGTCGATTTCAAAAGCTCACGCAACGTAGAATAGTCCATATAGGGCAACGGTCGCGCTTCGCGCGCCCGAAAAGGCTTCTCCAAATTTTCTATAAGCAACTAGGAATGCACTTTTTCGAACGTGAAATGGTGAGAAAAAACACGCGAAATCAAAATACTTAATATAGACTAGTGGACCTATAGACCGCCTATTGGGTAGATCAGTGAATCGGTAGATCGCAGGAATCGATAGACCGCATAGACAGTGGGTATATATACAATAAAGACTTCGTTTGCAAAATCAAAATTTCAAGTTGATGTAAAGTTATTTTTATGACCTCATATTAACAACCAAAAAAGTAGCCTTAATTAAAAAAAAATCTCCAGCAAGTGAAAAAAAAAACCTTTTTTCATTTTGAATAATTTTAACAATAGTAGGGTGTGAAATAAAAGTATAAACATATATAATTCTAATACAACCTACTTAAATTGCATAAAATTGAGTAATTTAAAATATATATATATATATTTTTATAATCCGTGCAAACTACGACGATAAACCGAATTTTTTTTTTCAAGAAACACGCGTGATCTAAATAAGAATTTGGAAACATGAAAAAATTATAGACCCCTTGCAGAAGACCTAGATTGTTTTTTATTTAGGCTATTTTTTTGTTGTATACATAGGACCATAGAAACAACTTTTTATCAACTTGTATATTTTTTTTCCGGCACCATTGACCTTATTTACAAAAATAACTATTATTTGTTAAAATTACTCAATTTTATGCCAAGTGCGGAAGACCCAAATGTTGCATTAGAGTAATATTTCACAACCTATTGTTAAAAATTTTCAACATGAAAAATACTTTACCCCTACTACAAAAAAAAACACATTTATTGAGAAAAATTATAAACTTTAGGCCACTTGAGGGTGATATATTTTTTCTTATATGGGACAATATTTTTGATATTATACCTAAGTGGGTTCATAGAGACAACTTAAATTAACTTGAAATTTAGATTTTCCAAAAATGGTTGTTTTGATACACCCTACAAATTGGTTGGGCATTATTTATACCTACATATTAGAATTGTAGATTTATAACATTCTAAATATATTTAAAACCTGTAATATGTATAATTGGTTTGTTTGCCCATCAGTAAAAACAATTAGTTATTCCTAATTGCTAAGCATGCGCAATGGAGATTTTGTAAAGGTAGAACCCCCATTGCGCACACGCAAGAGTAAAAATAGGTGCTTTGTATAATTATTTTGATGCTGCTCGAGCAAACCTATTCTGTAAAATAAGAATAATAGATAATAATAGAGGTAATAATTATTATGTAGACATACTTTATTGTAACTTAATCATTGTACAAACAAAAGAAAAATATACCAGTGAAGTGATAAATAATGAAATAACCAATGATCCGTGAAGTGATAAATAATTTGTAAAAAATATGATCAACGCTAAATATAAAAAGATGTTCTGTTACAGACAACATTCATATATGTTTGTACAACAATATTAGTTGCAAAAATATATATGATAATTTATTATTGCACAGCATTGTATACATAAATATATACATATTACAGAAAACAAAATAAGAAACGGGGAATATTTACAAATTTAAATTTTTTTTGGCTCGTGTGTCTATTAATTTGACCTACCTCTAAATACGTTTCGATTATTCCTACATAGAAGTCCACCCTGTAAGCCCTAAAAAATGTTGCTTACCATATGCAAAAGTAAATCCAAACTGTCTGCTTTTGCAGTATGAATAGTACGGATGTTTCAATGAAATTGAAAATCACATAAAAGGTCACATTGGCTTACGATTGAGGAATGCACATCCTCTTGAATACTTTCTACGATAAATAGTACCTCAATAACTCTTCCGAATTAAATGCGTGTTGATTTAACTTTTTGTTGGAAATTATTTCAAGACACTCCTGAACCAACGTTGAGATAATTAGCATTAGAAAAATGTTCTTCCTGTCTTCAAAGTTTTTCATGGAATGTCTATTTGACAATTTAAATGATATAGTAAGCTTTATCACAGACGTAAAGTTAAGCTAAAGAAATGTGAATTAAATTACGATTCGGGGTTACCTGTAATCACAATTGTATACAGCTAAATATGGTTAAATATGTTCTAAATTACCTCTACTATCACGGTATTAAGAAATTGCACCAAATTACATATAAGATTACATAATTTTTGGATTTTCCTTTACAACGTATTAGAAATAAAATCACAAAAACCGCATTCGCACCTATACGCAGCAGATTTTCCAGTAGTTGTAATATCAAATATGTATACTATAATTTGAACCACTTTCAACAGCTTAACAAAGCTAATCACTAAACTAAAACATTCAAGTTCTGCATAAAACTGTTTTTTATAACATCGAATGTTCTCGGCCCTGCAATAAAAAAAAATTGTGGGTAAATTTTAATAAAAATAATGTAGAATGAAAGTTCATACTTGGTTCTAAAGAATGTATAACAAAAAACACATTTAAAAAAAAAATGCAAAATTGCAACCGTTTTTAAGAGCGTCAACTTATGTGCATCTATGTTCAGCCATAGTAAAATATAACTTTTGGCTGACAAGGACACGTGCTCAGGGCTCAGGGCTCAGGTGAAAAAATATTGCCGCCTTTTAATACATCGATCTTTTACTTATCCCAGAAACTGGTTTACTTTTTGGAATTTAATAATTTAGAAATTTGATTTATGGTCAGCTTTTTGGGTCTAATACCCAATGTGCGCCGTCGTGGCTGGCTCTCTTCTGTGCAGCTACGAATCATTAACGGCAAGAACATACATTTGTAGGTATTTCTTTGTAAATATAGTCGCAAATTATGTGTTGCTTAACTGTGAACAGAAGATATGTATGTGGTTTCTATTGTATTTACATAGATTATTCCTTTATTTATCTATAATTCATAATACTTGCTATAGCTATCACTAGATGGCATGTACGATCATTAGTTTGATGGTGGCAATATTGCTCATCTCTACATAGAACATAGTTTACGACGATTCGTGTGTGCTCACCCCAGCATTGTGTCAGATCGCTTGTCTTTTATTTTATCGCGCACGAGCGTATTGTTTTTGAATATTGTGCGTTATAGTGTGTTTTGTGGTGTTCCGGAAAATACATTTTCTTTCGTAAAACTTGACGCCGTACAAAATGGAAGTGGAAAAGTCAAACAGCAAAACACTCTAACTTTCTTTGGTATAGAAGTACTGATGGAATCGAAATTATGCCAAGTACCAGTGCTTTCAGTGTAGAAGGTCTACAGAAAAAGAAATGTGTCGATACTTCTGAATATACAATACAAACAAAAAAGAGAAAAGGTAACTTTATTAGAGAACGTGATAAGAAGTATTTAAAGTTTCAGTTCAGTCAGTTTTATTGTATCCCTGGAAGCGAACTATCGCCACTGCCTTTGTGTGCAGTATGTTCAGAAATTCTTTCAAACGAACCTATGAAGCTTTCAAAACTAGCTCGTCATTTGCATTCAAAGCATGAACGTTTTACTAATAAACCACTGGACTTTTTTGAAAGATTACATGATCAGACGTAAATTCTGAAAAGTCAAAAGAAAATTTATGATGGTTGCTATAGTAACAAGTCTCTGGTTCAAGCGTCTTATTTCGTAGCTCTTCGTATAGCTAAAACAATAAACCGTTCGCTATTAGTGAGGAGTTAGTAAAGCTATGCGTCACAGATGTCGTTCAAGAAATTTTGGGTCCTCAAGCTGCTACAAAATTAAAGGCTGTACCACTATCTGATACCACAACTCAGATAAAATTGATGACCACCAACATCGAAATACAAGTTGTAGTGTGTGTCCACTTTTTTAGGTCGAAAAAAGTTCAAGCACGTACAAGTGTAAAAATGAATTTTAACAGCAGTTACAGTTACAAAATTAAATAAAAATGGCCAACTATTACAAATTCGACTGTAACATTAATATTAAATTAGAAGTTTTACTATTATGAGCTACTATTGCTCGGGAAAACTTAAATTTATTCAATTCTGTCAGTCTATTAAAGTCAACATTTACCCAAAGCAATTAGACAAACATCCGCTGTCATGTTATTGTCCCTGCGGCAACCCTATATTAACATAACTATTAGCCCACTAAATGCAAATCTCCTCAACAGGATTAATTATCCCATTGATTACCAGAGCACACTACCAACCAGTAATTAAGATATTATGCTTTAACTAACCAAGACTTCCTATCAGTTTCCTCCTTCAAATA
>CAXIES010000168.1:0-25838 GCA_964023965.1 Melinopterus prodromus
GGGTTCGTATTTTTACCCGGAGTTTTTAGTTGGGTTCGTATTTTTTTACCCGGACTTTTTAGTTGGGTTAGTATTTTTGCCCGGAGTTTTAGTTGGGTTCGTATTTTTTACCCGGACTTTTAGTTGTGTTCGTAATTTTACCCGGAGTTTTAGTTGGGTTCGTATTTTTACCCGGAGTTTTAGTTGTGTTGGAAATTTTACCCGGAGTTTTAGTTGGGTTCATATTTTTTTACCGGACTTTTTAGCTGGGTTCGTATTTTTTTACCCGAGTTTTAGTTGGGTTTACCCGGAGTTTTAGTTGGGTTCGAATTTTTTACCCGGAGTTTTAGTTGGGTTCGTATTTTTACCCGGAGTTTTTAGTTGGGTTCGTATTTTTACCCGGAGTTTTAGTTGGGTTCGTATTTTTTACCCGGACTTTTTAGTTGGGTGAGTATTTTTGCCCGGAGTTTTAGTTGGGTTCGTATTTTTTACCCGGAGTTTTAGTTGGGTTCGTATTTTTTACCCGGAGTTTTAGTTGGGTTCGTATTTTTACCCGGAGTTTTAGTTGGGTTCGTATTTTTAGACGGAGTTTTAGTTGGGTTCGTATTTTTTAAACGGAGTTTTAGTAGGGTTCGTATTTTTACCCGGAGTTTTAGTTGGGTTCGTATTTTTACCCGGAGTTTTAGTTGGGTTCGTATTTTTTACCCGGACTTTTTAGTTGGGTTAGTATTTTTGCCCGGAGTTTTAGTTGGGTTCGTATTTTTTTACCCGGAGTTTTAGTTGGGTTCTAAATGTTACCCGGACTTTTTTGTTTGGGTTCGTATTTTTTACCCGGAGTTTTAGTTGGGTTCGTAATTTTACCCGCACTTTTTAGTTGGGTTCGTAATTTTACCCGGAGTTTTAGTTGGGTTCGTAATTTTACCCGGAGTTTTAGTTGGGTTCGTAATTTTACCCGGAGTTTTACTTGGGTTCGTAATTTTACCCGACTTTTTAGTTGGGTTCGTATTTTTTACCCGGACTTTTAGTTGGGTTCGTAATTTTACCCGGAGTTTTAGTTGGGTTCGTAATTTTACCCGGAGTTTTAGTGGGTTCGTAATTTTACCGGAGTTTTACTTTGGTTCGTAATTTTACCCGGAGTTTTACTTGGGTTCGTAATTTTACCCGGAGTTTTAGTTGGGTTCCTAATTTTACCCGGAGTTTTAGTTGGGTTCGTAATTTTACCCGGACTTTTTAGTTGGGTTCGTATTTTTTACCCGGAGTTTTAGTTGGGTTCGTAATTTTACCCGGAGTGTTAGTTGGGTTCGTAATTTTACCCGGAGTTTTTAGTTGAGTTCGTAATTTTACCCGGAGTTTTAGTTGGGTTCGTAATTTTACCCGGACTTTTTAGTTGGGTTCATAATTTTACCCGGAGTTTTAGTTGGGATCGTAATTTTACCCGGACTTTTTAGTTGGGTTCGTATTTTTTACCCGGACTTTTAGTTGGGTTCGTAATTTTACCTGGAGTTTTAGTTGGGTTCGTAATTTTACCCGGAGTTTTAGTTGGGTTCGTAATTTTACCCGGAGTCTTGAGTTAATAGTTGGGTTCGTATTTTTACCCGGACTTTTAGTTGGGTTCGTAATATTACCCGGAGTTTTAGTTGGGTTCGTAATTTTACCCGGAGTTTTAGTTGGGTTCGTAATTTTACCCGGAGTTTTACTTGGGTTCGTAATTTTACCCGGAGTTTTACTTGGGTTCGTAATTTTACCCGGAGTTTTAGTTGGGTTCGTAATTTTACCCGGAGTTTTAGTTTGGGTTCGTAATTTTACCCGGACTTTTTAGTTGGGTTCGTATTTTTTACCCGGACTTTTAGTTGGGTTCGTAATTTTACCCGGAGTTTTACTTGAGTTCGTAATTTTACCCGGAGTTTTAGTTGGGTTAGTAATTTTACCCGGACTTTTTATTTGGGTTCGTAATTTTACCCGGACTTTTTAGTTGGGATCGTAATTTTACCCGGAGTTTTAGTTGGGTTCGTAATTTTACCCGGAGTTTTACTTGGGTTCGTAATCTTACCCGGACTTTTTAGTTTGGTTCGTATTTTTTACCCGGACTTTTAGTTGGGTTCGTAATTTTACCCGGAGTTTTAGTTGGGTTCGTAATTTTACCCGGAGTTTTAGTTGGGTTCATAATTTTACCCGGAGTTTTACTTGGGTTCGTAATTTTACCCGGACTTTTTAGTTGGGTTCGTATTTTTTACCCGGACTTTTAGTTGGGTTCGTAATTTTACCTGGAGTTTTAGTTGGGTTCGTAATTTTACCCGGAGTTTTAGTTGGGTTCGTAATTTTACCCGGAGTCTTGAGTTAATAGTTGGGTTCGTATTTTTACTCGGACTTTTAGTTGGGTTCGTAATTTTACCCGGAGTTTTAGTTGGGTTCGTAATTTTACCCGGAGTTTTAGTTGGGTTCGTAATTTTACCCGGAGTTTTACTTGGGTTCGTAATTTTACCCGGAGTTTTACTTGGGTTCGTAATTTTACCGGAGTTTTAGTTGGGTTCGTAATTTTACCCGGAGTTTTAGTTGGGTTCGTAATTTTACCCGGACTTTTTAGTTGGGTTCGTAATTTTACCCGGAGTTTTAGTTGGGTTCGTAATTTTACCCGGACTTTTTAGTTGGGTTCGAATTTTTTACCCGGACTTTTAGTTGGGTTCATAATTTTACCCGGAGTTTTAGTTGGGATCGTAATTTTACCCGGAGTTTTAGTTGGGTTCGTAATTTTACCCGGAGTTTTACTTGGGTTCGTAATCTTACCCGGACTTTTTAGTTGGGTTCGTAATTTTACCCGGAGTTTTAGTTGGGTTCGTAATTTTACCCGGAGTTTTAGTTGGGTTCATAATTTTACCCGGAGTTTTACTTGGGTTCGTAATTTTACACGGACTTTTTAGTTGGGTTCGTATTTTTTACCCGGACTTTTAGTTGGGTTCGTAATTTTACCTGGAGTTTTAGTTGGGTTCGTAATTTTACCCGGAGTTTTAGTTGGGTTCGTAATTTTACCCGGAGTCTTGAGTTAATAGTTGGGTTCGTATTTTTCCCGGACTTTTAGTTGGGTTCGTAATTTTACCCGGAGTTTTAGTTGGGTTCGTAATTTTACCCGGAGTTTTAGTTGGGTTCGTATTTTTACCCGGAGTTTTAGTTGTGTTGGTAATTTTACCCGGAGTTTTAGTTGGGTTCATATTTTTTACCCGGAGTTTTAGTTGGGTTCGTATTTTTACCCGGAGTTTTAGTTGGGTTCGTATTTTTACCCGGAGTTTTTAGTTGGGTTCGTATTTTTTACCCGGACTTTTTTAGTTGGGTTAGTATTTTTGCCCGGAGTTTTAGTTGGGTTCGTATTTTTTACCCGGACTTTTAGTTGGGTTCGTAATTTTACCCGGAGTTTTAGTTGAGTTCGTAATTTTACCCGGAGTTTTCACTTGGGTTCGTAATTTTACCCGGACTTTTTAGTTGGGTTCGTATTTTTTACCCGGACTTTTACTTGGGTTCGTAATTTTACCCGGACCTTTTTAGTTGGGTTCGCATTCTTTACCCGGACTTTTAGTTGGGTTCGTAATTTTACCAGGATTTTTAGTTGGGTTCGTAATTTTACCCGGAGTTTTACTTGGGTTCGTAATATTACCCGGACTTTTTAGTTGGGTTCGTATTTTTTACCCGGAGTTTTAGTTGGGTTCGTAATTTTACCCGGACTTTTTAGTTGGGTTCGTATTTTTTTACCCGGACTTTTAGTTGGGTTCGTATTTTTTACCCGGAGTTTTAGTTGGGTTCGTATTTTTTACCCGGAGTTTTAGTTGGGTTCGTATTTTTACCCGGAGTTTTAGTTGTGTTGGTAATTTTACCCGGAGTTTTAGTTGGGTTCATATTTTTTACCGGACTTTTTAGTTGGGTTCGTATTTTTTACCCGGAGCTTTAGTTGGGTTCGTATTTTTTATCCGGAGTTTTAGTTGGGTTCGTATTTTTACCCGGAGTTTTAGTTGGGTTCGTATTTTTACCCGGAGTTTTAGTTGGGTTCGTATTTTTTACCCGGACTTTTTAGTTGGGTTAGTATTTTTGCCCGGAGTTTTAGTTGGGTTCGAATTTTTTACCCGGAGTTTTAGTTGGGTTCGTATTTTTTACCCGGAGTTTAGTTGGGTTCGTATTTTTACCCGGAGTTTTAGTTAGGTTCGTATTTTTACCCGGAGTTTCAGTTGGGTTCGTATTTTTTACCCGGAGTTTTAGTTGGTTCGTATTTTTACCCGTAGCTTTAGTTGGGTTCGTATTTTTACCCGGAGTTTTAGTTGGGTTCGTATTTTTTACCCGGACTTTTTAGTTGGGTTAGTATTTTTGCCCGGAGTTTTAGTTGGGTTCTAAATGTTACCCGGACTTTTTTGTTTGGTTCGTATTTTTTACCCGGAGTTTTAGTTGGGTTCGTAATTTTACCCGCACTTTTTAGTTGGGTTCGTAATTTTTACCTGGAGTTTTAGTTGGGTTCGTAATTTTACCCGGAGTTTTAGTTGGGTTCGTAATTTTTACCCGGAGTTTTAGTTGGGTTCGTAATTTTACCCGGAGTTTAGTTGGGTTCGTAATTTTACCCGACTTTTTAGTTGGGTTCGTATTTTTTACCCGGACTTTTAGTTGGGTTCGTAATTTTACCCGGAGTTTTAGTTGGGTTCGTAATTTTTACCGGAGTTTTACTTGAGTTCGTAATTTTACCCGGAGTTTTAGTTGGGTTAGTAATTTTACCCGGACTTTTTATTTGGGTTCGTAATTTTACCCGGACTTTTTAGTTGGGATCGTAATTTTACCCGGAGTTTTAGTTGGGTTCGTAATTTTACCCGGAGTTTTACTTGGGTTCGTAATCTTACCCGGACTTTTTAGTTTGGTTCGTATTTTTTACCCGGACTTTTAGTTGGGTTCGTAATTTTACCCGGAGTTTTAGTTGGGTTCGTAATTTTACCCGGAGTTTTTAGTTGGGTTCATAATTTTACCGGAGTTTTACTTGGGTTCGTAATTTTACCCGGACTTTTTAGTTGGGTTCGTATTTTTTACCCGGACTTTTAGTTGGGTTCGTAATTTTACCTGGAGTTTTAGTTGGGTTCGTAATTTTACCCGGAGTTTTAGTTGGGTTCGTAATTTTACCCGGAGTCTTGAGTTAATAGTTGGGTTCGTATTTTTACTCGGACTTTTAGTTGGGTTCGTAATTTTACCCGGAGTTTTAGTTGGGTTCGTAATTTTACCCGGAGTTTTAGTTGGGTTCGTAATTTTACCCGGAGTTTTACTTGGGTTCGTAATTTTACCCGGAGTTTTACTTGGGTTCGTAATTTTACCCGGAGTTTTAGTTGGGTTCGTAATTTTACCCGGAGTTTTAGTTGGGTTCGTAATTTTACCCGGACTTTTTAGTTGGGTTCGTAATTTTACCCGGAGTTTTAGTTGGGTTCGTAATTTTACCCGGACTTTTTAGTTGGGTTCGAATTTTTTACCCGGACTTTTAGTTGGGTTCATAATTTTACCCGGAGTTTTAGTTGGGTTCGTAATTTTACCCGGAGTTTTAGTTGGGTTAGTAATTTTACCCGGACTTTTTATTTGGGTTCGTAATTTTACCCGGACTTTTTAGTTGGGATCGTAATTTTACCCGGAGTTTTAGTTGGGTTCGTAATTTTACCCGGACTTTTTAGTTGGGTTCGTATTTTTTACCCGGACTTTTAGTTGGGTTCGTAATTTTACCTGGAGTTTTAGTTGGGTTCGTAATTTTACCCGGAGTTTTAGTTGGGTTCGTAATTTTACCCGGAGTCTTGAGTTAATAGTTGGGTTCGTATTTTTACCCGGACTTTTAGTTGGGTTCGTAATTTTTCCCGGAGTTTTAGTTGGGTTCGTAATTTTACCCGGAGTTTTAGTTGGGTTCGTAATTTTACCCGGAGTTTTACTTGGGTTCGTAATTTTACCCGGAGTTTTACTTGGGTTCGTAATTTTACCCGGAGTTTTAGTTGGGTTCGTAATTTTACCCGGACTTTTTAGTTGGGTTCGTATTTTTTACCCGGACTTTTAGTTGGGTTCGTAATTTTACCCGGAGTATTAGTTGGGTTCGTAATTTTACCCGGAGTTTTAGTTGAGTTCGTAATTTTACCCGGAGTTTTAGTTGGGTTCGTAATTTTACCCGGACTTTTTAGTTGGGTTCGTAATTTTACCCGGACTTTTTAGTTGGGTTCGTATTTTTTACCCGGAGTTTTAGTTGGGTTCGTAATTTTACCCGGAGTTTTAGTTGGGTTCGTAATTTTACCCGGACTTTTTAGTTGGGTTCGTATTTTTTAGCCGGACTTTTAGTTGGGTTCGTAATTTTACCCGGAGTTTTAGTTGGGTTCGAATTTTTTACCCGGAGTTTTAGTTGGGTTCGTATTTTTTACCCGGAGTTTTAGTTGGGTTCGTAATTTTACCCGGAGTTTTAGTTGGGTTCGTAATTTTACCCGGACTTTTTAGTTGGGTTCGTATTTTTTAGCCGGACTTTTAGTTGGGTTCGTAATTTTACCCGGAGTTTTAGTTGGGTTCGAATTTTTTACCCGGAGTTTTAGTTGGGTTCGTATTTTTTACCCGGAGTTTTAGTTGGGTTCGTATTTTTACCCGGAGTTTTAGTTGTGTTGGTAATTTTACCCGGAGTTTTAGTTGGGTTCATATTTTTTACCCGGAGTTTTAGTTGGGTTCGTATTTTTACCCGGAGTTTTAGTTGGGTTCGTATTTTTACCCGGAGTTTTAGTTGGGTTCGTATTTTTTACCCGGACTTGTTAGTTGGGTTAGTATTTTTGCCCGGAGTTTTAGTTGGGTTCGTATTTTTTACCCGGACTTTTAGTTGTGTTCGTAATTTTACCCGGAGTTTTAGTTGGGTTCGTATTTTTACCCGGAGTTTTAGTTGTGTTGGTAATTTTACCCGGAGTTTTAGTTGGGTTCATATTTTTTACCGGACTTTTTAGCTGGGTTCGTATTTTTTACCCGGAGTTTTAGTTGGGTTCGTATTTTTTACCCGGAGTTTTAGTTGGGTTCGTATTTTTACCCGGAGTTTTAGTTGGGTTCGTATTTTTACCCGGAGTTTTAGTTGGGTTCGTATTTTTTACCCGGACTTTTTAGTTGGGTGAGTATTTTTGCCCGGAGTTTTAGTTGGGTTCGTATTTTTTACCCGGAGTTTTAGTTGGGTTCGTATTTTTTACCCGGAGTTTTAGTTGGGTTCGTATTTTTACCCGGAGTTTTAGTTGGGTTCGTATTTTTAGACGGAGTTTTAGTTGGGTTCGTATTTTTTAAACGGAGTTTTAGTAGGGTTCGTATTTTTACCCGGAGTTTTAGTTGGGTTCGTATTTTTACCCGGAGTTTTAGTTGGGTTCGTATTTTTTACCCGGACTTTTTAGTTGGGTTAGTATTTTTGCCCGGAGTTTTAGTTGGGTTCGTATTTTTTTACCCGGAGTTTTAGTTGGGTTCTAAATGTTACCCGGACTTTTTTGTTTGGTTCGTATTTTTTACCCGGAGTTTTAGTTGGGTTCGTAATTTTACCCGCACTTTTTAGTTGGGTTCGTAATTTTACCCGGAGTTTTAGTTGGGTTCGTAATTTTACCCGGAGTTTTAGTTGGGTTCGTAATTTTACCCGGAGTTTTACTTGGGTTCGTAATTTTACCCGGACTTTTTAGTTGGGTTCGTATTTTTTACCCGGACTTTTAGTTGGGTTCGTAATTTTACCCGGAGTTTTAGTTGGGTTCGTAATTTTACCCGGAGTTTTAGTTGGGTTCGTAATTTTACCCGGAGTTTTACTTTGGTTCGTAATTTTACCCGGAGTTTTACTTGGGTTCGTAATTTTACCCGGAGTTTTAGTTGGGTTCCTAATTTTACCCGGAGTTTTAGTTGGGTTCGTAATTTTACCCGGACTTTTTAGTTGGGTTCGTATTTTTTACCCGGAGTTTTAGTTGGGTTCGTAATTTTACCCGGAGTTTTAGTTGGGTTCGTAATTTTACCCGGAGTTTTAGTTGAGTTCGTAATTTTACCCGGAGTTTTAGTTGGGTTCGTAATTTTACCCGGACTTTTTAGTTGGGTTCATAATTTTACCCGGAGTTTTAGTTGGGATCGTAATTTTACCCGGACTTTTTAGTTGGGTTCGTATTTTTTACCCGGACTTTTAGTTGGGTTCGTAATTTTACCTGGAGTTTTAGTTGGGTTCGTAATTTTACCCGGAGTTTTAGTTGGGTTCGTAATTTTACCCGGAGTCTTGAGTTAATAGTTGGGTTCGTATTTTTACCCGGACTTTTAGTTGGGTTCGTAATATTACCCGGAGTTTTAGTTGGGTTCGTAATTTTACCCGGAGTTTTAGTTGGGTTCGTAATTTTACCCGGAGTTTTACTTGGGTTCGTAATTTTACCCGGAGTTTTACTTGGGTTCGTAATTTTACCCGGAGTTTTAGTTGGGTTCGTAATTTTACCCGGAGTTTTAGTTGGGTTCGTAATTTTACCCGGACTTTTTAGTTGGGTTCGTATTTTTTACCCGGACTTTTAGTTGGGTTCGTAATTTTACCCGGAGTTTTAGTTGGGTTCGTAATTTTACCCGGAGTTTTAGTTGGGTTCGTAATTTTACCCGGACTTTTTAGTTGGGTTCGTATTTTTTAGCCGGACTTTTAGTTGGGTTCGTAATTTTACCCGGAGTTTTAGTTGGGTTCGAATTTTTTACCCGGAGTTTTAGTTGGGTTCGTATTTTTTACCCGGAGTTTTAGTTGGGTTCGTATTTTTACCCGGAGTTTTAGTTGTGTTGGTAATTTTACCCGGAGTTTTAGTTGGGTTCATATTTTTTACCCGGAGTTTTAGTTGGGTTCGTATTTTTACCCGGAGTTTTAGTTGGGTTCGTATTTTTACCCGGAGTTTTAGTTGGGTTCGTATTTTTTACCCGGACTTGTTAGTTGGGTTAGTATTTTTGCCCGGAGTTTTAGTTGGGTTCGTATTTTTTACCCGGACTTTTAGTTGTGTTCGTAATTTTACCCGGAGTTTTAGTTGGGTTCGTATTTTTACCCGGAGTTTTAGTTGTGTTGGTAATTTTACCCGGAGTTTTAGTTGGGTTCATATTTTTTACCGGACTTTTTAGCTGGGTTCGTATTTTTTACCCGGAGTTTTAGTTGGGTTCGTATTTTTTACCCGGAGTTTTAGTTGGGTTCGTATTTTTACCCGGAGTTTTAGTTGGGTTCGTATTTTTACCCGGAGTTTTAGTTGGGTTCGTATTTTTTACCCGGACTTTTTAGTTGGGTGAGTATTTTTGCCCGGAGTTTTAGTTGGGTTCGTATTTTTTACCCGGAGTTTTAGTTGGGTTCGTATTTTTTACCCGGAGTTTTAGTTGGGTTCGTATTTTTACCCGGAGTTTTAGTTGGGTTCGTATTTTTAGACGGAGTTTTAGTTGGGTTCGTATTTTTTAAACGGAGTTTTAGTAGGGTTCGTATTTTTACCCGGAGTTTTAGTTGGGTTCGTATTTTTACCCGGAGTTTTAGTTGGGTTCGTATTTTTTACCCGGACTTTTTAGTTGGGTTAGTATTTTTGCCCGGAGTTTTAGTTGGGTTCGTATTTTTTTACCCGGAGTTTTAGTTGGGTTCTAAATGTTACCCGGACTTTTTTGTTTGGTTCGTATTTTTTACCCGGAGTTTTAGTTGGGTTCGTAATTTTACCCGCACTTTTTAGTTGGGTTCGTAATTTTACCCGGAGTTTTAGTTGGGTTCGTAATTTTACCCGGAGTTTTAGTTGGGTTCGTAATTTTACCCGGAGTTTTACTTGGGTTCGTAATTTTACCCGGACTTTTTAGTTGGGTTCGTATTTTTTACCCGGACTTTTAGTTGGGTTCGTAATTTTACCCGGAGTTTTAGTTGGGTTCGTAATTTTACCCGGAGTTTTAGTTGGGTTCGTAATTTTACCCGGAGTTTTACTTTGGTTCGTAATTTTACCCGGAGTTTTACTTGGGTTCGTAATTTTACCCGGAGTTTTAGTTGGGTTCCTAATTTTACCCGGAGTTTTAGTTGGGTTCGTAATTTTACCCGGACTTTTTAGTTGGGTTCGTATTTTTTACCCGGAGTTTTAGTTGGGTTCGTAATTTTACCCGGAGTTTTAGTTGGGTTCGTAATTTTACCCGGAGTTTTAGTTGAGTTCGTAATTTTACCCGGAGTTTTAGTTGGGTTCGTAATTTTACCCGGACTTTTTAGTTGGGTTCATAATTTTACCCGGAGTTTTAGTTGGGATCGTAATTTTACCCGGACTTTTTAGTTGGGTTCGTATTTTTTACCCGGACTTTTAGTTGGGTTCGTAATTTTACCTGGAGTTTTAGTTGGGTTCGTAATTTTACCCGGAGTTTTAGTTGGGTTCGTAATTTTACCCGGAGTCTTGAGTTAATAGTTGGGTTCGTATTTTTACCCGGACTTTTAGTTGGGTTCGTAATATTACCCGGAGTTTTAGTTGGGTTCGTAATTTTACCCGGAGTTTTAGTTGGGTTCGTAATTTTACCCGGAGTTTTACTTGGGTTCGTAATTTTACCCGGAGTTTTACTTGGGTTCGTAATTTTACCCGGAGTTTTAGTTGGGTTCGTAATTTTACCCGGAGTTTTAGTTGGGTTCGTAATTTTACCCGGACTTTTTAGTTGGGTTCGTATTTTTTACCCGGACTTTTAGTTGGGTTCGTAATTTTACCCGGAGTTTTAGTTGGGTTCGTAATTTTACCCGGAGTTTTAGTTGAGTTCGTAATTTTACCCGGAGTTTTAGTTGGGTTCGTAATTTTACCCGGACTTTTTAGTTGGGTTCGTAATTTTACCCGGACTTTTTAGTTGGGTTCGTATTTTTTACCCGGAGTTTTAGTTGGGTTCGTAATTTTACCCGGAGTTTTAGTTGGGTTCGTAATTTTACCCTGACTTTTTAGTTGGGTTCGTATTTTTTAGCCGGACTTTTAGATGGGTTCGTAATTTTACCCGGAGTTTTAGTTGGGTTCCTAATTTTACCCGGAGTTTTAGTTGGGTTCGTAATTTTACCCTGACTTTTTAGTTGGGTTCGTATTTTTTACCCGGACTTTTAGTTGGGTTCGTAATTTTACCCGGAGTTTTAGTTGGGTTCGTAATTTTACCCGGAGTTTTAGTTGAGTTCGTAATTTTACCCGGAGTTTTAGTTGGGTTCGTAATTTTACCCGGACTTTTTAGTTGGGTTCATAATTTTACCCGGAGTTTTAGTTGGGTTCGTAATTTTACCCGGACTTTTTAGTTGGGTTCGTACTTTTTACCCGGACTTTTATTTGGGTTCGTAATTTTACCTGGAGTTTTAGTTGGGTTCGTAATTTTACCCGGAGTTTTAGTTGGGTTCGTAATTTTACTCGGAGTCTTGAGTTAATAGTTGGGTTCGTATTTTTACCCGGACTTTTAGTTGGGTTCGTAATATTACCCGGAGTTTTAGTTGGGTTCGTAATTTTACCCGGAGTTTTAGTTGGGTTCGTAATTTTACCCGGACTTTTTAGTTGGGTTCGTATTTTTTACCCGGACTTTTAGTTGGGTTCGTAATTTTACCCGGAGTTTTAGTTGGGTTCGTAATTTTACCCGGAGTTTTAGTTGAGTTCGTAATTTTACCCGGAGTTTTAGTTGGGTTCGTAATTTTACCCGGCCTTTTTAGTTGGGTTCGTAATTTTACCCGGACTTTTTAGTTGGGTTCGTTTTTTTACCCGGAGTTTTAGTTGGGTTCGTAATTTTACCCGGAGTTTTAGTTGGGTTCGTAATTTTACCCTGACTTTTTAGTTGGGTTCGTATTTTTTAGCCGGACTTTTAGTTGGGTTCGTAATTTTACCCGGAGTTTTAGTTGGGTTCGAATTTTTTACCCGGAGTTTTAGTTGGGTTCGTATTTTTTTCCCGGAGTTTTAGTTGGGTTCGTATTTTTACCCGGAGTTTTAGTTGTGTTGGTAATTTTACCCGGAGTTTTAGTTGGGTTCATATTTTTTACCCGGAGTTTTAGTTGGGTTCGTATTTTTACCCGGAGTTTTAGTTGGGTTCGTATTTTTACCCGGAGTTTTAGTTGGGTTCGTATTTTTTACCCGGACTTTTTAGTTGGGTTAGTATTTTTGCCCGGAGTTTTAGTTGGGTTCGTATTTTTTACCCGGACTTTTAGTTGGGTTCGTAATTTTACCCGGAGTTTTAGTTGAGTTCGTAATTTTACCCGGAGTTTCACTTGGGTTCGTAATTTTACCCGGACTTTTTAGTTGGGTTTGTATTTTTTACCCGGACTTTTAGTTGGGTTCGTAATTTTACCCGGACTTTTTAGTTGGGTTCGTATTTTTTACCCGGACTTTTAGTTGGGTTCGTAATTTTACCCGGAGTTTTAGTTGGGTTCGTAATTTTACCCGGAGTTTTAGTTGGGTTCGTGATTTTACCCGGACTTTTTAGTTGGGTTCGTATTTTTTAGCCGGACTTTTAGTTGGGTTCGTAATTTTACCCGGAGTTTTAGTTGGGTTCGAATTTTTTACCCGGAGTTTTAGTTGGGTTCGTATTTTTTACCCGGAGTTTTAGTTGGGTTCGTATTTTTACCCGGAGTTTTAGTTGTGTTGGTAATTTTACCCGGAGTTTTAGTTGGGTTCATATTTTTTACCCGGAGTTTTAGTTGGGTTCGTATTTTTACCCGGAGTTTTAGTTGGGTTCGTATTTTTACCCGGAGTTTTAGTTGGGTTCGTATTTTTTACCCGGACTTTTTAGTTGGGTTAGTATTTTTGCCCGGAGTTTTAGTTGGGTTCGTATTTTTTACCCGGACTTTTAGTTGTGTTCGTAATTTTACCCGGAGTTTTAGTTGGGTTCGTATTTTTACCCGGAGTTTTAGTTGTGTTGGTAATTTTACCCGGAGTTTTAGTTGGGTTCATATTTTTTACCGGACTTTTTAGCTGGGTTCGTATTTTTTACCCGGAGTTTTAGTTGGGTTCGTATTTTTTACCCGGAGTTTTAGTTGGGTTCGTATTTTTACCCGGAGTTTTAGTTGGGTTCGTATTTTTACCCGGAGTTTTAGTTGGGTTCGTATTTTTTACCCGGACTTTTTAGTTGGGTTAGTATTTTTGCCCGGAGTTTTAGTTGGGTTCGTATTTTTTACCCGGAGTTTTAGTTGGGTTCGTATTTTTTACCCGGAGTTTTAGTTGGGTTCGTATTTTTACCCGGAGTTTTAGTTGGGTTCGTATTTTTAGACGGAGTTTTAGTTGGGTTCGTATTTTTTAAACGGAGTTTTAGTTGGGTTCGTATTTTTACCCGGAGTTTTAGTTGGGTTCGTATTTTTACCCGGAGTTTTAGTTGGGTTCGTATTTTTTACCCGGACTTTTTAGTTGGGTTAGTATTTTTGCCCGGTGTTTTAGTTGGGTTCGTATTTTTTTACCCGGAGTTTTAGTTGGGTTCTAAATGTTACCCGGACTTTTTTGTTTGGTTCGTATTTTTTACCCGGAGTTTTAGTTGGGTTCGTAATTTTACCCGCACTTTTTAGTTGGGTTCGTAATTTTACCCGGAGTTTTAGTTGGGTTCGTAATTTTACCCGGAGTTTTAGTTGGGTTCGTAATTTTACCCGGAGTTTTACTTGGGTTCGTAATTTTACCCGGACTTTTTAGTTGGGTTCGTATTTTTTACCCGGACTTTTAGTTGGGTTCGTAATTTTACCCGGAGTTTTAGTTGGGTTCGTAATTTTACCCGGAGTTTTAGTTGGGTTCGTAATTTTACCCGGAGTTTTACTTGGGTTCGTAATTTTACCCGGAGTTTTACTTGGGTTCGTAATTTTACCCGGAGTTTTAGTTGGGTTCCTAATTTTACCCGGAGTTTTAGTTGGGTTCGTAATTTTACCCGGACTTTTTAGTTGGGTTCGTATTTTTTGCCCGGACTTTTAGTTGGGTTCGTAATTTTACCCGGAGTTTTAGTTGGGTTCGTAATTTTACCCGGAGTTTTAGTTGAGTTCGTAATTTTACCCGGAGTTTTAGTTGGGTTCGTAATTTTACCCGGACTTTTTAGTTGGGTTCGTAATTTTACCCGGACTTTTTAGTTGGGTTCGTAATTTTACCCGGACTTTTTAGTTGGGTTCGTAATTTTACCCGGAGTTTTAGTTGGGTTCGTAATTTTACCCGGACTTTTTAGTTGGGTTCGAATTTTTTACCCGGACTTTTAGTTGGGTTCATAATTTTACCCGGAGTTTTAGTTGGGTTCGTAATTTTACCCGGACTTTTTAGTTGGGTTCGTATTTTTTACCCGGACTTTTAGTTGGGTTCGTAATTTTACCTGGAGTTTTAGTTGGGTTCGTAATTTTACCCGGAGTTTTAGTTGGGTTCGTAATTTTACCCGGAGTCTTGAGTTAATAGTTGGGTTCGTATTTTTACCCGGACTTTTAGTTGGGTTCGTAATATTACCCGGAGTTTTAGTTGGGTTCGTAATTTTACCCGGAGTTTTAGTTGGGTTCGTAATTTTACCCGGAGTTTTACTTGGGTTCGTAATTTTACCCGGAGTTTTACTTGGGTTCGTAATTTTACCCGGAGTTTTAGTTGGGTTCGTAATTTTACCCGGAGTTTTAGTTGGGTTCGTAATTTTACCCGGACTTTTTAGTTGGGTTCGTATTTTTACCCGGACTTTTAGTTGGGTTCGTAATTTTACCCGGAGTTTTAGTTGGGTTCGTAATTTTACCCGGAGTTTTAGTTGAGTTCGTAATTTTACCCGGAGTTTTAGTTGGGTTCGTAATTTTACCCGGACTTTTTAGTTGGGTTCGTAATTTTACCCGGACTTTTTAGTTGGGTTCGTATTTTTTACCCGGAGTTTTAGTTGGGTTCGTAATTTTACCCGGAGTTTTAGTTGGGTTCGTAATTTTACCCTGACTTTTTAGTTGGGTTCGTATTTTTTAGCCGGACTTTTAGTTGGGTTCGTAATTTTACCCGGAGTTTTAGTTGGGTTCGAATTTTTTACCCGGAGTTTTAGTTGGGTTCGTATTTTTTTCCCGGAGTTTTAGTTGGGTTCGTATTTTTACACGGAGTTTTAGTTGTGTTGGTAATTTTACCCGGAGTTTTAGTTGGGTTCATATTTTTTACCCGGAGTTTTAGTTGGGTTCGTATTTTTACCCGGAGTTTTAGTTGGGTTCGTATTTTTACCCGGAGTTTTAGTTGGGTTCGTATTTTTTACCCGGACTTTTTAGTTGGGTTAGTATTTTTGCCCGGAGTTTTAGTTGGGTTCGTATTTTTTACCCGGACTTTTAGTTGGGTTCGTAATTTTACCCGGAGTTTTAGTTGAGTTCGTAATTTTACCCGGAGTTTCACTTGGGTTCGTAATTTTACCCGGACTTTTTAGTTGGGTTCGTATTTTTTACCCGGACTTTTAGTTGGGTTCGTAATTTTACCCGGACTTTTTAGTTGGGTTCGTATTTTTTACCCGGACTTTTAGTTGGGTTCGTAATTTTACCCGGAGTTTTAGTTGCGTTCGTAATTTTACCCGGAGTTTTACTTGGGTTCGTAATTTTACCCGGACTTTTTAGTTGGGTTCGTATTTTTTACCCAGAGTTTTAGTTGGGTTCGTAATTTTACCCGGACTTTTTAGTTGGGTTCGTATTTTTTACCCGGACTTTTAGTTGGGTTCGTATTTTTTACCCGGAGTTTAAGTTGGGTTCGTATTTTTTACCCGGAGTTTTAGTTGGGTTCGTATTTTTACCCGGTGTTTTAGTTGTGTTGGTAATTTTACCCGGAGTTTTACTTGGGTTCATATTTTTTACCGGACTTTTTAGTTGGGTTCGTATTTTTTACCCGGAGTTTTAGTTGGGTTCGTATTTTTTATCCGGAGTTTTAGTTGGGTTCGTATTTTTACCCGGAGTTTTAGTTGGGTTCGTATTTTTACCCGGAGTTTTAGTTGGGTTCGTATTTTTTACCCGGACTTTTTAGTTGGGTTAGTATTTTTGCCCGGAGTTTTAGTTGGGTTCGTATTTTTTACCCGGAGTTTTAGTTGGGTTCGTATTTTTTACCCGGAGTTTTAGTTGGGTTCGTATTTTTACCCGGAGTTTTAGTTAGGTTCGTATTTTTACCCGGAGTTTTAGTTGGGTTCGTATTTTTTACCCGGAGTTTTAGTTGGGTTCGTATTTTTACCCGGAGCTTTAGTTGGGTTCGTATTCTTACCCGGAGTTTTAGTTGGGTTCGTATTTTTTACCCGGACTTTTTAGTTGGGTTAGTATTTTTGCCCGGAGTTTTAGTTGGGTTCGTATTTTTTTACCCGGAGTTTTAGTTGGGTTCTAAATGTTACCCGGACTTTTTTGTTTGGTTCGTATTTTTTACCCGGAGTTTTAGTTGTGTTGGTAATTTTACCCGGAGTTTTAGTTGAGTTCATATTTTTTACCCGGAGTTTTAGTTGGGTTCGTATTTTTACCCGGAGTTTTAGTTGGGTTCGTATTTTTACCCGGAGTTTTAGTTGGGTTCGTATTTTTTACCCGGACTTTTTAGTTGGGTTAGTATTTTTGCCCGGAGTTTTAGTTGGGTTCGTATTTTTTACCCGGACTTTTAGTTGGGTTCGTAATTTTACCCGGAGTTTTAGTTGAGTTCGTAATTTTACCCGGAGTTTCACTTGGGTTCGTAATTTTACCCGGACTTTTTAGTTGGGTTCGTATTTTTTACCCGGACTTTTAGTTGGGTTCGTAATTTTACCCGGACTTTTTAGTTGGGTTCGCATTTTTTACCCGGACTTTTAGTTGGGTTCGTAATTTTACCCGGATATTTAGTTGGGTTCGTAATTTTACCCGGAGTTTTACTTGGGTTCGTAATATTACCCGGACTTTTTAGTTGGGTTCGTATTTTTTACCCGGAGTTTTAGTTGGGTTCGTAATTTTACCCGTACTTTTTAGTTGGGTTCGTATTTTTTACCCGGACTTTTAGTTGGCTTCGTATTTTTTACCCGGAGTTTTAGTTGGGTTCGTATTTTTTACCCGGAGTTTTAGTTGGGTTCGTATTTTTACCCGGAGTTTTAGTTGTGTTGGTAATTTTACCCGGAGTTTTAGTTGGGTTCATATTTTTTACCGGACTTTTTAGTTGGGTTCGTATTTTTTACCCGGAGTTTTAGTTGGGTTCGTATTTTTTATCCGGAGTTTTAGTTGGGTTCGTATTTTTACCCGGAGTATTAGTTGGGTTCGTATTTTTACCCGGAGTTTTAGTTGGGTTCGTATTTTTTACCCGGACTTTTTAGTTGGGTTAGTATTTTTGCCCGGAGTTTTAGTTGGGTTCGAATTTTTTACCCGGAGTTTTAGTTGGGTTCGTATTTTTTACCCGGAGTTTTAGTTGGGTTCGTATTTTTACCCGGAGTTTTAGTTCGGTTCGTATTTTTACCCGGAGTTTTAGTTGGGTTCGTATTTTTTACCCGGAGTTTTAGTTGGGTTCGTATTTTTACCCGGAGCTTTAGTTGGGTTCGTATTTTTACCCGGAGTTTTAGTTGGGTTCGTATTTTTTACCCGGACTTTTTAGTTGGGTTAGTATTTTTGCCCGGAGTTTTAGTTGGGTTCGTATTTTTTTACCCGGAGTTTTAGTTGGGTTCTAAATGTTACCCGGACTTTTTTGTTTGGTTCGTATTTTTTACCCGGAGTTTTAGTTGGGTTCGTAATTTTACCCGCACTTTTTAGTTGGGTTCGTAATTTTACCTGGAGTTTTAGTTGGGTTCGTAATTTTAACCGGAGTTTTAGTTGGGTTCGTAATTTTACCCGGAGTTTTAGTTGGGTTCGTAATTTTACCCGGAGTTTTAGTTGGGTTCGTAATTTTACCCGGACTTTTTAGTTGGGTTCGTATTTTTTACCCGGACTTTTAGTTGGGTTCGTAATTTTACCCGGAGTTTTAGTTGGGTTCGTAATTTTACCCGGAGTTTTAGTTGAGTTCGTAATTTTACCCGGAGTTTTAGTTGGGTTAGTAATTTTACCCGGACTTTTTATTTGGGTTCGTAATTTTACCCGGACTTTTTAGTTGGGATCGTAATTTTACCCGGAGTTTTAGTTGGGTTCGTAATTTTACCCGGAGTTTTACTTGGGTTCGTAATCTTACCCGGACTTTTTAGTTTGGTTCGTATTTTTTACCCGGACTTTTAGTTGGGTTCGTAATTTTACCCGGAGTTTTAGTTGGGTTCGTAATTTTACCCGGAGTTTTAGTTGGGTTCATAATTTTACCCGGAGTTTTACTTGGGTTCGTAATTTTACCCGGACTTTTTAGTTGGGTTCGTATTTTTTACCCGGACTTTTAGTTGGGTTCGTAATTTTACCTGGAGTTTTAGTTGGGTTCGTAATTTTACCCGGAGTTTTAGTTGGGTTCGTAATTTTACCCGGAGTCTTGAGTTAATAGTTGGGTTCGTATTTTTACCCGGACTTTTAGTTGGGTTCGTAATTTTACCCGGAGTTTTAGTTGGGTTCGTAATTTTACCCGGAGTTTTAGTTGGGTTCGTAATTTTACCCGGAGTTTTACTTGGGTTCGTAATTTTACCCGGAGTTTTACTTGGGTTCGTAATTTTACCCGGAGTTTTAGTTGGGTTCGTAATTTTACCCGGAGTTTTAGTTGGGTTCGTAATTTTACCCGGACTTTTTAGTTGGGTTCGTAATTTTACCCGGAGTTTTAGTTGGGTTCGTAATTTTACCCGGACTTTTTAGTTGGGTTCGAATTTTTTACCCGGACTTTTAGTTGGGTTCATAATTTTACCCGGAGTTTTAGTTGGGTTCGTAATTTTACCCGGAGTTTTAGTTGGGTTAGTAATTTTACCCGGACTTTTTATTTGGGTTCGTAATTTTACCCGGACTTTTTAGTTGGGATCGTAATTTTACCCGGAGTTTTAGTTGGGTTCGTAATTTTACCCGGAGTTTTACTTGGGTTCGTAATCTTACCCGGACTTTTTAGTTTGGTTCGTATTTTTTACCCAGACTTTTAGTTGGGTTCGTAATTTTACCCGGAGTTTTAGTTGGGTTCGTAATTTTACCCGGAGTTTTAGTTGGGTTCATAATTTTACCCGGAGTTTTACTTGGGTTCGTAATTTTACCCGGACTTTTTAGTTGGGTTCGAATTTTTTACCCGGACTTTTAGTTGGGTTCGTAATTTTACCTGGAGTTTTAGTTGGGTTCGTAATTTTACCCGGAGTTTTAGTTGGGATCGTAATTTTACCCGGAGTCTTGAGTTAATAGTTGGGTTCGTATTTTTACCCGGACTTTTAGTTGGGTTCGTAATTTTACCCGGAGTTTTAGTTGGGTTCGTAATTTTACCCGGAGTTTTAGTTGGGTTCGTAATTTTACCCGGAGTTTTACTTGGGTTCGTAATTTTACCCGGAGTTTTACTTAGGTTCGTAATTTTACCCGCAGTTTTAGTTGGGTTCGTAATTTTACCCGGAGTTTTAGTTGGGTTCGTAATTTTACCCGGACTTTTTAGTTGGG
This sequence comes from Melinopterus prodromus, assembly GCA_964023965.1. NCBI lineage: Eukaryota > Metazoa > Arthropoda > Insecta > Coleoptera > Scarabaeidae > Melinopterus > Melinopterus prodromus. The sequence goes on from CAXIES010000168.1 coordinate 19,376, forward strand.
TTCGTAATTTTACCCGGAGTTTTAGTTGGGTTCGTAATTTTACCCGGACTTTTTAGTTGGGTTCGAATTTTTTACCCGGACTTTTAGTTGGGTTCATAATTTTAACCGGAGTTTTAGTTGGGTTCGTAATTTTACCCGGACTTTTTAGTTGGGTTCGTATTTTTTACCCGGACTTTTAGTTGGGTTCGTAATTTTACCTGGAGTTTTAGTTGGGTTCGTAATTTTACCCGGAGTTTTAGTTGGGTTCGTAATTTTACCCGGAGTCTTGAGTTAATAGTTGGGTTCGTATTTTTACCCGGACTTTTAGTTGGGTTCGTAATTTTACCCGGAGTTTTAGTTGGGTTCGTAATTTTACCCGGAGTTTTAGTTGGGTTCGTAATTTTACCCGGAGTTTTACTTGGGTTCGTAATTTTACCCGGAGTTTTACTTGGGTTCGTAATTTTACCCGGAGTTTTAGTTGGGTTCGTAATTTTACCCGGAGTTTTAGTTGGGTTCGTAATTTTACCCGGACTTTTTAGTTGGGTTCGTATTTTTTACCCGGACTTTTAGTTGGGTTCGTAATTTTACCCGGAGTTTTAGTTGGGTTCGTAATTTTACCCGGAGTTTTAGTTGAGTTCGTAATTTTACCCGGAGTTTTAGTTGGGTTCGTAATTTTACCCGGATTTTTTAGTTGGGTTCGTAATTTTACCAGGACTTTTTAGTTGGGTTCGTATTTTTTACCCGGAGTTTTAGTTGGGTTCGTAATTTTACCCGGAGTTTTAGTTGGGTTCGTAATTTTACCCGGACTTTTTAGTTGGGTTCGTATTTTTTAGCCGGACTTTTAGTTGGGTTCGTAATTTTACCCGGAGTTTTAGTTGGGTTCGAATTTTTACCCGGAGTTTTAGTTGGGTTCGTATTTTTTACCCGGAGTTTTAGTTGGGTTCGTATTTTTACCCGGAGTTTTAGTTGTGTTGGTAATTTTACCCGGAGTTTTAGTTGGGTTAGTAATTTTACCCGGACTTTTTATTTGGGTTCGTAATTTTACCCGGACTTTTTAGTTGGGATCGTAATTTTACCCGGAGTTTTAGTTGGGTTCGTAATTTTACCCGGAGTTTTACTTGGGTTCGTAATCTTACCCGGACTTTTTAGTTTGGTTCGTATTTTTTACCCGGACTTTTAGTTGGGTTCGTAATTTTACCCGGAGTTTTAGTTGGGTTCGTAATTTTACCCGGAGTTTTAGTTGGGTTCATAATTTTACCCGGAGTTTTACTTGGGTTCGTAATTTTACCCGGACTTTTTAGTTGGGTTCGTATTTTTTACCCGGACTTTTAGTTGGGTTCGTAATTTTACCTGGAGTTTTAGTTGGGTTCGTAATTTTACCCGGAGTTTTAGTTGGGTTCGTAATTTTACCCGGAGTTTTAGTTGGGTTCATAATTTTACCCGGAGTTTTACTTGGGTTCGTAATTTTACCCGGACTTTTTAGTTGGGTTCGTATTTTTTACCCGGACTTTTAGTTGGGTTCGTAATTTTACCTGTAGTTTTAGTTGGGTTCGTAATTTTACCCGGACTTTTTAGTTGGGTTCGTATTTTTTACCCGGAGTTTTAGTTGGGTTCGTAATTTTACCCGGAGTTTTAGTTGGGTTCGTAATTTTACCCGGACTTTTAGTTGGGTTCGTAATTTTACCCGGATATTTAGTTGGGTTCGTAATTTTACCCGGAGTTTTACTTGGGTTCGTAATATTACCCGGACTTTTTAGTTGGGTTCGTATTTTTTACCCGGAGTTTTAGTTGGGTTCGTAATTTTACCCGGACTTTTTAGTTGGGTTCGTATTTTTTACCCGGACTTTTAGTTGGGTTCTTATTTTTTACCCGGAGTTTTAGTTGGGTTCGTATTTTTTACCCGGAGTTTTAGTTGGGTTCGTATTTTTACCCGGAGTTTTAGTTGTGTTGGTAATTTTACCCGGAGTTTTAGTTGGGTTCATATTTTTTACCGGACTTTTTAGTTGGGTTCGTATTTTTTACCCGGAGTTTTAGTTGGGTTCGTATTTTTTATCCGGAGTTTTAGTTGGGTTCGTATTTTTACCCGGAGTTTTAGTTGGGTTCGTATTTATACCCGGAGTTTTAGTTGGGTTCGTATTTTTTACCCGGACTTTTTAGTTGGGTTAGTATTTTTGCCCGGAGTTTTAGTTGGGTTCGAATTTTTTACCCGGAGTTTTAGTTGGGTTAGTATTTTTTACCCGGAGTTTTAGTTGGGTTCGTATTTTTACCCGGAGTTTTAGTTCGGTTCGTATTTTTACCCGGAGTTTTAGTTGGGTTCGTATTTTTTACCCGGAGTTTTAGTTCGGTTCGTATTTTTACCCGGAGCTTTAGTTGGGTTCGTATTTTTACCCGGAGTTTTAGTTGGGTTCGTATTTTTTACCCGGACTTTTTAGTTGGGTTAGTATTTTTGCCCGGAGTTTTAGTTGGGTTCGTATTTTTTTACCCGGAGTTTTAGTTGGGTTCTAAATGTTACCCGGACTTTTTTGTTTGGTTCGTATTTTTTACCCGGAGTTTTAGTTGGGTTCGTAATTTTACCCGCACGTTTTAGTTGGGTTCGTAATTTTACCTGGAGTTTTAGTTGGGTTCGTAATTTTACCCGGAGTTTTAGTTGGGTTCGTAATTTTACCCGGAGTTTTAGTTGGTTCGTAATTTTACCCGGAGTTTTAGTTGGGTTCGTAATTTTACCCGGACTTTTTAGTTGGGTTCGTATTTTTACCCGGACTTTTAGTTGGGTTCGTAATTTTACCCGGAGTTTTAGTTGGGTTCGTAATTTTACCCGGAGTTTTAGTTGAGTTCGTAATTTTACCCTTAGTTTTAGTTGGGTTAGTAATTTTACCCGGACTTTTTATTTGGGTTCGTAATTTTACCCGGACTTTTTAGTTGGGATCGTAATTTTACCCGGAGTTTTAGTTGGGTTCGTAATTTTACCCGGAGTTTTACTTGGGTTCGTAATCTTACCCGGACTTTTTAGTTTGGTTCGTATTTTTTACCCGGACTTTTAGTTGGGTTCGTAATTTTACCCGGAGTTTTAGTTGGGTTCGTAATTTTACCCGGAGTTTTAGTTGGGTTCATAATTTTACCCGGAGTTTTACTTGGGTTCGTAATTTTACCCGGACTTTTTAGTTGGGTTCGTATTTTTTACCCGGACTTTTAGTTGGGTTCGTAATTTTACCTGGAGTTTTAGTTGGGTTCGTAATTTTACCCGGAGTTTTAGTTGGGTTCGTAATTTTACCTGGAGTTTTAGTTGGGTTCGTAATTTTACCCGGAGTTTTAGTGGGTTCATAATTTTACCCGGAGTTTTACTTGGGTTCGTAATTTTACCCGGACTTTTTAGTTGGGTTCGTATTTTTTACCCGGACTTTTAGTTGGGTTCGTAATTTTACCTGGAGTTTTAGTTGGTTCGTAATTTTACCCGGACTTTTTAGTTGGGTTCGTATTTTTTACCCGGAGTTTTAGTTGGGTTCGTAATTTTACCCGGAGTTTTAGTTGGGTTCGTAATTTTACCCGGACTTTTTAGTTGGGTTCGTATTTTTTAGCCGGACTTTTAGTTGGGTTCGTAATTTTACCCGGAGTTTTAGTTGGGTTCGAATTTTTACCCGGAGTTTTAGTTGGGTTCGTATTTTTTACCCGGAGTTTTGGTTGGGTTCGTATTTTTACCCGGAGCTTTAGTTGGGTTCGTATTCTTACCCGGAGTTTTAGTTGGGTTCGTATTTTTTACCCGGACTTTTTAGTTGGGTTAGTATTTTTGCCCGGAGTTTTAGTTGGGTTCGTATTTTTTTACCCGGAGTTTTAGTTGGGTTCTAAATGTTACCCGGACTTTTTTGTTTGGTTCGTATTTTTTACCCGGAGTTTTAGTTGTGTTGGTAATTTTACCCGGAGTTTTAGTTGGGTTCATATTTTTTACCCGGAGTTTTAGTTGGGTTCGTATTTTTACCCGGAGTTTTAGTTGGGTTCGTATTTTTACCCGGAGTTTAGTTGGGTTCGTATTTTTTACCCGGACTTTTTAGTTGGGTTAGTATTTTTGCCCGAGTTTTAGTTGGGTTCGTATTTTTTACCCGGACTTTTAGTTGGGTTCGTAATTTTACCCGGAGTTTTAGTTGAGTTCGTAATTTTACCCGGAGTTTCACTTGGGTTCGTAATTTTACCCGGACTTTTTAGTTGGGTTCGTATTTTTTACCCGGACTTTTAGTTGGGTTCGTAATTTTACCCGGACTTTTTAGTTGGGTTCGCATTTTTTACCCGGACTTTTAGTTGGGTTCGTAATTTTACCCGGATATTTAGTTGGGTTCGTAATTTTACCCGGAGTTTTACTTGGGTTCGTAATATTACCCGGACTTTTTAGTTGGGTTCGTATTTTTTACCCGGAGTTTTAGTTGGGTTCGTAATTTTACCCGGACTTTTTAGTTGGGTTCGTATTTTTTACCCGGACTTTTAGTTGGGTTCGTATTTTTTACCCGGAGTTTTAGTTGGGTTCGTATTTTTTACCCTGAGTTTTAGTTGGGTTCGTATTTTTACCCGGAGTTTTAGTTGTGTTGGTAATTTTACCCGGAGTTTTAGTTGGGTTCGTATTTTTACCCGGAGTTTTAGTTGGGTTCGTATTTTTTACCCGGACTTTTAGTTGGGTTAGTATTTTTGCCCGGAGTTTTAGTTGGGTTCGAATTTTTTACCCGGAGTTTAGTTGGGTTCGTATTTTTTACCCGGAGTTTTAGTTGGGTTCGTATTTTTACCCGGAGTTTTAGTTCGGTTCGTATTTTTACCCGGAGTTTTAGTTGGGTTCGTATTTTTTACCCGGAGTTTTAGTTGGGTTCGTATTTTTACCCGGAGCTTTAGTTGGGTTCGTATTTTTACCCGGAGTTTTAGTTGGGTTCGTATTTTTTACCCGGACTTTTTAGTTGGGTTAGTATTTTTGCCCGGAGTTTTAGTTGGGTTCGTATTTTTTTACCCGGAGTTTTAGTTGGGTTCTAAATGTTACCCGGACTTTTTTGTTTGGTTCGTATTTTTTACCCGGAGTTTTAGTTGGGTTCGTAATTTTACCCGCACTTTTTAGTTGGGTTCGTAATTTTACCTGGAGTTTTAGTTGGGTTCGTAATTTTACCCGGAGTTTTAGTTGGGTTCGTAATTTTACCCGGAGTTTTAGTTGGGTTCGTAATTTTACCCGGAGTTTTAGTTGGGTTCGTAATTTTACCCGGACTTTTTAGTTGGGTTCGTATTTTTTACCCGGACTTTTAGTTGGGTTCGTAATTTTACCCGGAGTTTTAGTTGGGTTCGTAATTTTACCCGGAGTTTTAGTTGAGTTCGTAATTTTACCCGGAGTTTTAGTTGGGTTAGTAATTTTACCCGGACTTTTTATTTGGGTTCGTAATTTTACCCGGACTTTTTAGTTGGGATCGTAATTTTACCCGGAGTTTTAGTTGGGTTCGTAATTTTACCCGGAGTTTTACTTGGGTTCGTAATCTTACCCGGACTTTTTAGTTTGGTTCGTATTTTTACCCGGACTTTTAGTTGGGTTCGTAATTTTACCCGGAGTTTTCGTTGGGTTCGTAATTTTACCCGGAGTTTAGTTGGGTTCATAATTTTACCCGGAGTTTTACTTGGGTTCGTAATTTTACCCGGACTTTTTAGTTGGGTTCGTATTTTTTACCCGGACTTTTAGTTGGGTTCGTAATTTTACCTGGAGTTTTAGTTGGGTTCGTAATTTTACCCGGAGTTTTAGTTGGGTTCGTAATTTTACCCGGAGTCTTGAGTAATAGTTGGGTTCGTATTTTTACCCGGACTTTTAGTTGGGTTCGTAATTTTACCGGAGTTTTAGTTGGGTTCGTAATTTTACCCGGAGTTTTAGTTGGGTTCGTAATTTTACCCGGAGTTTTACTTGGGTTCGTAATTTTACCCGGAGTTTTACTTGGGTTCGTAATTTTACCCGGAGTTTTAGTTGGGTTCGTAATTTTACCCGGAGTTTTAGTTGGGTTCGTAATTTTACCCGGACTTTTTAGTTGGGTTCGTAATTTTACCCGGAGTTTTAGTTGGGTTCGTAATTTTACCCGGACTTTTTAGTTGGGTTCGAATTTTTTACCCGGACTTTAGTTGGGTTCATAATTTTACCCGGAGTTTTAGTTGGGTTCGTAATTTTACCCGGAGTTTTAGTTGGGTTAGTAATTTTACCCGGACTTTTTATTTGGGTTCGTAATTTTACCCGGACTTTTTAGTTGGGATCGTAATTTTACCCGGAGTTTTAGTTGGGTTCGTAATTTTACCCGGAGTTTTACTTGGGTTCGTAATCTTACCCGGACTTTTTAGTTTGGTTCGTATTTTTTACCCAGACTTTTAGTTGGGTTCGTAATTTACCCGGAGTTTTAGTTGGGTTCGTAATTTTACCCGGAGTTTTAGTTGGGTTCATAATTTTACCCGGAGTTTTACTTGGGTTCGTAATTTTACCCGGACTTTTTAG